>JAIPRN010002316.1:0-32190 GCA_025469175.1 Geopemphigus sp. TES_GeoC_2020
CGTATCGGAATCATTATCGCACATTATCGCTGGGTCGGTGAACAAATAATCTACGAAATTACATTACACAAAAACGGCGTTAATTCACGCGCGAACGTTTTATTACGAATATCCGTTTACCGACTACAACGATAACACGTTGCGATAACGTTTCGGGGGAATAACGTTAAATATTTACAGACGTTGGAAATCGATCGTTCGACGATCGATTTTTAAGCAACTAAAACGCCGAGACGTTGAACGAAAATTACGTACTTAACGCATCTACGTTGGCCATTGTCCTGGAATCAAATATCGGTCTATATATATATATATATAGAAAATTATAGATCGATCGATTAAAAATTACGAGTAGCGGACGTACGGGATTTAGCATAAAATTCGCTTACGTTTAAACAAAAACCGCTAAAAAGGATATTATTGAAATAAACATAAAATACGTATCGAATATTACATACGGCACGCGTCAACAAATAATATTTCACAGAACTCGTATAATATCCGACGAAAATCCCCCGAAACGATTTTAAACTGCCGATTTATAAGCGCCTACGTACGAAACTATCGAGTTTCTCCGATTCACGCCACGCGCGCGCGTTTTCGACCGCACTTTAATACGCGTTCCTAGTTAGAGCGGCGTTTCAACTGTACAAAAGCCGCGGCGTCGTAATTGTCTTAATATTCGGCGAACGGGATATGAAGACACCGAGTCTGTACTTACGCATATTACGATCGAAGACCAATTGGATTTATAACCGAAAGGTTACGCGTAATTTAAAAAATTTACGTTTTATTTACAAAATTTATTCGACTTTTCTTAATTATTTGTACAAAGGTTTCTAATTCGAGTTTAATTAATAAATTAACGTCAAATACGCTAATCGTTTATATAGTATTCGATAGCATAAACATAATAGTGTCGAGACATACGTAGTTATAGTCGCAAAACGTTTAATTTTTAACCACTTTAAACGATTTTGATCGAGTTAGCTTTTATTTATCTAAAGTAATGATCTATAAGTAACTTTTTTACTCGACTTTTCTTTTTACGTTCGATTCGTTTAACGAGTTAAAAAAATGCCCTCCTAACTAGCCCAGTCGCGTATAAATGAAATTAATCGAACATCCGTATGACGATATTACGATTGCATTAATCGCCAGTGTAAGATAATTCAATTCCAATCGTCGTGTAAAATAATGTAATGGTTTAATTATGCGTATAACATTCCCGAGATTTATAGTTAATTATAAATTGTTACGATAACGGGTTTTGTATTTAGACAAATATTGAATCAACGGTTCCGAGTCCTTAGATCGCTTTTCTTCCATCATCATGCCTTTCAAAATATTAAGTTTCATCATTACTTCGAAATTCTTTTGAATGGTTTCGTGAACCGATTTTATGTGATCCGATACTTTGGCGTACGCCGTGTTCAAAACGGTCAATTCTTCGATCAAATTATTTTGCGGATCAACTTCGTTTTCGTATTTGTAATTGCCTAATTCGTGATTGGCTTTTTCTAAGGAAAAAGGTAATCTCGTCGTTTCCTGTAATTTACAACGGGTTTGTGCTACAAATCGTCATCTTATATATGCAGAATGTCCCACGGACATTTCACAAATGCAGTAACTTCTATTATTCTATTAATTACTAAAATTATGCGCTATGATTATTGTATTTTAGATTATTTCTACGACGAAAAAGTGAAATATTTTTTAATTTAAATAATTTAATTTAAAATTAAATTTTACAAAATTCAAAACGGTCGTTTTACGAATCTGTTTTTTAAAAACGAACGTATGCGTTAGATATTTTTTAATCGTAGAATTTCGGCAATTTTTCGAATATCGCGTACATTTATTCGAGATACATTTGAATTTAAAATGACTTTGAAAAAGTTTTAAAAAACGTTTTTATTAGGGTTATTGCACCGTGAGCCTCGCTAGACGTGGCGTTTAGCGAAAGCCAACGTAAAATCTTTAACGATATTCGAGAGGGGATTATTACGACGAAAATTGAAAAGAATTTGGAAACCGACGAGTGCGAACGACAAACTAACGTCGTAAATATATCAAAAAGGGGGGCGCACTCGCCGGAAGGAAAATGTAAAATATCGCGAAAATGTGACACGTAAAATAATGTACAGAAACGAGATAGGAAGAGAGAGATCCTCTATGGGACGACTAAGGCGCGCCGATAATCGGGACGGTATGACGAACGACTGGTGATCGAAATCGCGACGGTTCGCCCGTCACTCACTGCGGTGTTCGCCAACGATTTGGTCCGGCTGAGTTTGTTCAACGTGTCCAGTAATCCCTTCACATCGATGTTCTCCAACCGGTTTTGCACGGGACGGCTGCTCGTGATCGGGTTGTAAACAAACGCGTTCACAACCGTGGTGACGGTAATGAGCCGATACAAACGGTGCGCGTGTGATGGACGAGCGTTCGTGGCGAACACGCAAACAACGATCATCAACGCGTAATGGTCAGCGGTCGCGCGCATGTTCGCTCGGGGCTGAATCGCCGGGCTACTTGCCGCGGACGAACGGTGTGGACGATTCGCCGAACTTACTACGGATCGTAGTAAAGACACGGGACGAGAACAAACGCATTTTCGAAAAGAAACTATACGCGTCGCGCGTGTCGCGTTGTTATTTTTTTGATGCCATTGACGTAAATCCGTACATTAAACAAGATCTGTTGCTATAACTCGCACGGCACAAATAAACTCGACGTTTGGGGCGATTCTGTCGTTCACGCCAGTAAACGGCTTTATTCGATTTCCACGCGGACATCGTACTGGCGTGTTTTGGTTTTCACAGTTGTTTCGTGTAGAGACAACGTACGGGTGATCTCGGACACACGAATTGCGTCTAGCCGGTACACAATAATTGTCGACGCGGTTTTCGATTTTTCCCAACCATAGCGTATTGGACACCGACCCGAATGTCCGATCCCGTTAAATTGTCGCCCACGGCGCGTCGTTTTGGACACGGGAAATTTCGGCGTACTTCTTTAAACGTTCGAAATATAACGCTTTCGCGACGTTTACCATATTGAATGCGTAGCGTACGCAACGATGACCAACGAACGTTCGTTGTATACGTTGCGCCGTTTCAACGAATATTTCGGCGACGGGCGAAGAACGATCGAATGATCTGCCTTCGTTGTGTATGCGTCCACGTAGAAGTACACGACACACGGACGATGAATTAATTCGCCCGTCGGCGAGTTTATTATTAAAGTCGGCAATAAGTAAGAAACGAAGAAGTAAATCACTTTTTGTGATTTTAACGAAACGTATAACTGTTATATTATACGACGAAATTGTAACGAATAAATATCGCGACGAACGATCGTTTTTTTGTTTTTTTTTAATTTCAAAACGTTCTCTCGATGAATTCACCGTCCGCGTTGAAATAATCGTATATTTATATAAAATACGCTTCGCGAATTACGTAAACGACTAACAACGGTACATCGATATTTATTTTTAAAATCGTCGCTAATAGTTTTAACAAATGTTCGATAGAACGTCGATCGTCCTCGTTCGCGACACGGCTATTTACTGGACGTGGGCGACGGATACGTCTTCATTAGCGTATGAATAGGACGTATTGGTTTCGAGCACATTAAGCATATCAACGGTGTTGACCAAGTTTTCTGTTCACCGTTCGAACACGTAAACGAGTCGTTATTATAATCTAGGATCGGGATTAATTGGGAAGAAGTGATCGGTAAGGGGGAGGGGGGGTTAGACGGAGTGTGTTTTGAATTATCGGTGTCGACGAAAACTTATAGAATATACGACGACTAAAATAGTTTATCTTCTCGTCGCCGTTTTCGTAATTATAACGGAGATCATATATATTTAAAAAATTGTTCCCTCTTTAACGAACAAACGAATCCATTAAAACGATTACAACGTTTTTGTAATCCGTCGAGTGTTTCAAAAAGGACTAACAATATGGGTAAAAACGGGAAGGGACGGCCCCTATATAGAGGACGCACGCTGTAATCAAATATATGAGTTAACCTGCTTGAACAATTTAACCATGTTTTTTGTGTACATCTCCCGACGGTAATTACGTATTGTCGATCGCGTTTGTCTAAAGTCGAGGATCGATGGACTTTTAAAGTTGTAACCTGCCACGTATAAAACAAACGGTACACGTCAAAATTACTGTATTCTCGTATTCGATATTATTGTTATTATTTATACGTTCAATAACGTTGAACCAACGGAGCGGTCAAGGGGGACGAAGGATTTTCCTAAAAATCTTTCAGCCAAGACGGGCGAATGAATCGTTGAACCGTTCGCCAGGTCAATCGGCGTACCTCGACTCCCTTTTACTTCTCGTAAATCGACTACGTGATGGAATGGTCGAGATTGCGCGCCGCGAAAATTGCCGCCTTGAAATCGAAATATTTAACGATGGCGTACGGATATTTGGTACATAATCGGTATAGATCATAAAAGCGCGCGACGACGTCTAAATTCGCCACGGTATTTAAATGCGAACGTTTTACGTGGGCGGTCGATTTACTTAAAAAAAAACCTCCGATTTATTCGATATTTTCGCGGAGTTTTTCTTTGGTCCGCGTAATTTCGGTCGGTGTATTCGTTAGTTAATAAGCCCGATTGTAAATTTCGAGCGATTTCGATAGCGGCGTCGATTTATTTCGCGCTTTCAGATAGCGAATGTGCTTGCGTGCGAAACACGATAAAATGTTTACCACCCCGCCGGTATATGCCGAGCACGCCACCGCGTCGAACGTACGTGGCCGCGAATTAGGTTTTCGCATTCTTTTCGTTCGTAAGTGTCCTCCGAACGCACTCGAATTATTATTTCCTTAAACGCGCCCGCTAAGCACGTGCAAATCGATCGTTTAACAACGAACCCCGGATAAATATTTATTTCGAAATAAAACGTAGTTAAAATTAACTTGATAAGACGATCCAAGACAGTAATAAGTACCGTCGTACGTTGTTCATGTGTGATAAGCGTACTGTTCGAAATCGAAAACTAGTCGTTTCATCGCTAACACGTATATATTTATATATTTGGTACCTGGATCGTATAATTGACCGTTGGGTCGGTGAGGGATAGCTTTACCCTCGGCGCACAATATTCGTAAACAGATCCCTGTAAATAAAATCCGCCACACGCCGATAAGTTGCATATTGCCGTCCGTAAACAAACGTCCACTCGCGAACCGATTCCGATATTAATCGGATTTAAAAAAAAAAAACGACGACGAATTTTCTCGATATTTACTAGCGCGCCGACGTACTATTTCCATGGCGAATTCGATTAGCGACTAATACATAAATACTCGAATCCCGATTACGCGAAACAATGATAACGATATACTGGCGCGGGTACGACGTTTCGCTGTTTCGGGTACGTAGAATAGGGAGAGGGAGGGCCCAACGTCACGTGTTTTTAATAAGCCGGTTACGTTTCAAGCACCCGTTTCATACACGTCCTCGACTATTTCGGCACCGTTATTCCGACCTGTACAGTATTAAATATTCCTTTCGTTTCGCCTTTGAAATCGTATTTTCGTAACGTCGTATATTTCGAAATCGGTCGACGTTCGAAAAGTATTTAACGATAGCTAACGCCCCAGACACGAAGTCGACCACGACGCAACAACGACGTAAACCTCCAGTGGGTAGTACCGCGCGCGTACTCAATCGTATCGAAAGCCGAATCGGTAATAATAATAATTGGACGCCGTCTGATCGCGCGTAACCGTATCAGTTACGGCCTAGATTATCAAAATGCCAAACGTTTTCGATTATTTATCGTTTAATTTTATTTATTTTTCGTCGACTTGAATCATGTGCTGCACAAGATCCAACACCCGCTTCGAATAACCAATTTCGTTGTCGTACCATGCACTAATCGTGATAAACTTGTCGATGACTTTAATCTGATTCAAGTCCACTATGGCTGAAAACTGGCTGCCCAGGAAATCCGAACTAACGTACTTCTCGTCCTCGTAGTAAGCAATCACGTCCTTCGCCGAACATATGGATTGTTTCTTGATTTCCATTTTGATATCATCTACGCTCGCGTGTTCGCGAAGACTGCAAGCATTATTTAACCGTAAGTCCCACGCGAGCGTATAAGCTATGGCGGTAGGCCCGTAACGTCCGAACGTACGCGCAAACTTTAAAACCACAAAACGGTCAACGTGTGCGCAATGTCGTCCCGTCCGAAAGCGTTCGTATTGTTAACTAGCTATTTTTCGGGAGTAGGCGGGAAAGATGGACGTGTAGATCGTATATTTGGGATATTTTTCAAAAATAAATTCGTTAAAATCTCGCTAAAGTCGTAATAAAATATACGGTTCCGTTATATCCGTTCGTGGAACATTTCCAAAAAAACATTTTCGTACACGTTAACTAAACAAACGTTTCAACAAATAGCGATCATCCCACCACCTCCCTCTTAATTAATCCCTTAATTTGCCGCGCTAATTAAAAACGGCGGGTCCTAATTTTCGATATTCCGTTTTCGAGGGCTCGGGAAATATTCGCGAGATTTTCGAAACAAACACGCGCGAATTCGCGTCAAACTTCGAGAACGCGTAACGGAAACCTAACGATCGCCGTTCAAAAAAACCGATAGTCGACGTACTTATCGGATTTCCCGAGGACACTCGGGTACAGCTCGGCTAAACAATTTTCGCCCTGTATATATATATATATATATATATAGATGTGCGTCATCGCGTTACTTGATGTAAAGTTTCAATAAAGACACGTCCAACACGGGAACTCGCATCGCGTCACCGTGAATTTTGTCCTTCAGTTCGGTGATCACGATACCCACGGCTTTCGCGGCGCCCGTCGAACTGGGAACGATATTGCCGACGGCCGATCTCTGCAAGCGAATAACGTATTTAGAGACGGCAACGGTCTCAAAATAGTAGAGATCACTCGACACCATGTCGCCCGTTCACCGCCAACGCATACAACCACTCGGTTGAAAGCACGCACAATTATCGAATCCCATTATCCGATCCCTACGTTTCAATCGCCGTTTCTTTCGCTCAGATCCGGCAAACGTTCGGCGAACCCGATAATCGATATCTATCCCCCCCTCCCCATATTCGCTTGTCAATTGAAAATCCCGTAACTGCCTCCTACTCTTCATTTATCCATCGGCAAAAACTGCACGCGCTACCGTACGAACGGCCTACTAGCGAATTTATCATTAATAAACTCACTGTATTCAATCCGTCGGTGACGTGCTGCGAAGAGGTGATCGCGTGCGCCGTGGTCAACAAACAATTAAGGACGCCGAACCGCTTGTGCACGATGTTGATCAGCGGCGCCGCGCAATTCGTCGTACACGAAGCGTTCGAAACTATCGGCATAGTCTTCTTATAACAGTCGAAGTTCACGCCCCTCACGAACATCGGCGCGTCTTTGCTCGGCGCGCTGATGATCACTTTCTTGGCACCGGCCGTTATGTGTTTCTAAAGTATTTCGTTTCCGAACAAATCCAACGCGGTTTCGTTAATTTAATGTCTCCAAGGCCCGACGAACGAATCGATTCGTAATTTAAACTCGTTACGTTAAGCCGATGTAAAAAATATATACCAAACGTAAATTAAATACGTTTAAAATTACGTTTTCGTTAAACATTTTACGAACTCTTATCGAGACTTCGGCGTTTATATAATGCGTTCGCTTCCGTGTTACTTCGATATTTCAAATTACTTCGGTTTCGGAGGAGGGGGAGTGGGGCGCAAAAAAATACTCGCGACGCCTACGCGCGTACTAAATAACGTATGTAATGTATTACTGTTGCCTGTAGGACATCGGTGTATTTTCCAGTTGCGTCGATCACGTAATCGACCGATAAATCTTTCCATTTGATGTTTTCCGGTTTTTCCTCGTGAAACAATCGGATATGTTTGCCTGCAAACAAAAATACGTGTTTATGTACTTATCGACTATATTGTTTGGTGCCATTATATACCGTTCACGCATAGCGAGTCGTCTCGTACGGACACCTTGCAGGAGAACGGCCCGTGAACCGTGTCAAGCATTAACGATTGCGCGATCGTCTTCGCGTTAAAATACGGTTGATTCACGGCGACCACCTGCGAAGGAAACGTCGATCGTTACACGTTTTTTTTTACGCGGTGTTTTTTCGACGAAATTCGAAACGTCGGACCGTCCCGGCGCGACTCGGATTTGGGCCGGAATCGTACGAACGTCGCGTTTTGTCTATTATTGTTTTCGCAACTTTTGTGGATACGTACGCGGAATTGGATTAGCTTACGAATACGTTTAATCCGTCGGGTACGTTACCGCTTCGATATACGTTATTCGGCGTAGTGGTTGACAAATAGTCGTTAAACGTTCGGTTTCTCTCGAACATTTTTACCCACGGGCCGCCAATGGACCGAGGGGATGGTAGGTGAGAAGTCCATGACGACTTCATGGACTTCTCGGCGACCACCCGTAGATTTTAATTTACATCGTTATCACGAGGCGGCGTTTAACGTGCACGAATAAAAAAAAAAGACCGGCATGTAGCGCGGCGCACGAGGGTAAATACGACTAGGCCGATACGGCCCTGCGTGCGGAAAAAGAAAACGTTCAAAGCGGAACGAGGCTGACCGAAGATGACGACGATCTCTCGGTATACGTCGAAGGGTGTGTATTAGCCGGACACTTACGTTGATGTCGGCGATAGAGGCCAACCGCAGCAAGTTCTTCCCGATGCGACCGAATCCGTTAATCGCGATCGACGGTTGTTGTTTGACTTCGGGCGGTGGCAGATTTTTGGATATGCTCTGCTTTTTCGTCACCATCGAGGACGAGGTGCCTAATAGCCGCCTGAAAATGTTCAATCCGCCGGCGACCGCCAAACGTGATGTGATTCTCATCATTTCGGACGGAGTTCGCGTCTACGATAAATAAACGGACTGGCTTCGACGGTTACACAGATATTATGCTAATGTTTGAATTTCACTGTTATTATCGATCCGTTTGTTAAATTACCGGCTTGTTGATTATACCGTCCACTCGACAACCGACTGGCCGTTCGGTTCACATACACGCGAAACATACATGGTCCGACGCGCCTATCGTATTTCAGCCAATCCATTCCTTGCGAAATAATTGCGCGCGCGTTCGTCGTTAGCTTTTTAACCGACCGACCGATCGTCTCGTCGTCGTTATCCTTCACGCCTTTTGGCCGCGGTTTTTGTCGACCCAATTTTCATTTTTTTTTCAGTTTCGTTAAACGAAAACAGATGAAACGCGTTCGCCCGAGAAATGCCGCGACTATTTCGTTACGAAAATGTCGTAATCAGCGACGTCCGTAGGTGGACGTCCCTCCTCCGCCCGTCGAAGGTTTGTTTCGGAACATATTATTCGCGAATAACGCGTGGTCGACGACGATTTGAATTTCGGGGCACTCAGCTCTTCGCCATACATTTGTGGATAGTTTCGTTGAAAACGCACGCCACCGTCGGCCGTGCACCGTAGCCGGGGGAACTTTGTCGGCCGTTAAAACGAACGAAAAAAACGAACGAAAGGGCCGCGTCGATAACCGCTTTAAAAACCGAACGAATTTTCGCGTCCCTGTTGTCGTTATTCGCGATAATTGAACGGTCGGACGGACGAGGACCGGAAAGATTATGTGGCACGAACGAAATTTGGGTTTTCATCGTGGGTAACGGTGACAGAAATAGACGAATACGAGACGTGATCGAAAAATACCGACGTATATTTTATTACGAATAATCGCGGATACGAATTTATTTTGAAATACGCGTTCGAAGTATTCACCGTCCGACGATTTCGCCATTATTTTTACCAACGTCGTGTAATTATTAGTATTTTATTCATTTAACCATCAGGGAAAAACAAATAGCGTAATAAGAAAATAAGAACATTTTACAATTGTTCGGAATCGATTCCGGAATTATTTTACGACAACATAACTTCAAAAAAATGAAAAAACGCGATATCTCGAAGGGAAAGCAAGATAGGCCAAAAATAACAATTTTCACGCGTATTCTAAAGGGGAACGAAATCATCGAGGCGCATAGAGAGATCTTGGTGGACGGTTATAACATAACCTCAATATAATTTATTTATCGCAATATCTTTATAAAATTTATATTGAAAATTGTGAAAAAATTATAGCGTAATTAGGAAATTATTATAAACACGAAAAAGGGACTTCGTTCCAAACGCGTGTCCCCCGACACGTTCACGGTTTTTTTTTAACGACGCGATTGCCGTTAGGTTATTTTTGGCTCGGATATAATTTTACTCGCGGTATCGTTCGATCACACTTGATACGGTGCGACGAACCATTACGACAAACATAATGTGGCCCATGTCCCCCCCACAAAAAAAAACAAACAAACTGTTCAGGCGAAATCGAAAAAATGTAAAACACACGCGCCTAAGTATTTACGTATATATATATATTTTTTTTTTTTAATACACTTATTAGCCAAAAACTATTAGAGGTTTTTAATTACGAAAAGAAACGAAAAATGGGTTACAAAAATTTAAATACCGAAACCAGACTTGGAGGATATATGAGACGGAACAATTCTAGTCGCTAACTCGGTGTCAGGCCTAAGAATGGAAGAAAGATTATGAGGAATGTTCGGGGGATTTAATTGAGAAGGCCAACGGGTATGGTGGACAAGGAAGGGAAAAAGATGTAAGAGAGGTGACGAATGGCTTTATTCGGATGGAGAGGACCGAAATAGCGAGACCATAAATCTGTGTATACGTGTATTTGTAACGTAATAAAATCGTCGTCGACTACGGTCCGCATTTGGACGGCACCGCGTGCGCCCGGCACGGCACGAACTTGTAATCGTAGTCGCACACCCGGCGGCCGCTGTACTGAGCCCGGGCGCGTTTCAACAGGCGGCGGCCGAGCTCCCGACGGCGGGCCGCTATTCGTTCCGCCGTCGCCGCCGACGTCATCCGGACCATCGACTCGTCCGACGAGCCACCGTCGTCTTCGTTTGGCCGCTGTTTTATCTGCTGGCGGCGGCGATTGCGACGCCGTCGCGACTGTTCGTCGTCGTCGGCCCGGCTACAGGTCCGACGGTACCCGGGCGCGCACGTCGGCTTCGGGTACGCCACGCACTCTGGACGGCCCTGGCATTCGGTCCGGCGGCACTCGTGCTGCATACCGTCGTTCCGCACGCATTTGCAGCCGACGATCAACCGACCGGCCCGGAACTCGATTTCGTCGAAATCCTTCAGGGATTCCGGGCAACCTTGTTCGTCCGCGTTGTACCCGCCGTGAACCATGACGATATTATCCGATCCCGTACGCCGGTGGATTCGTTTTTACGAACGAATTCGATTTTCGTAGTTTACCCAAGCCGGGGTTGGTCGCTAGGACGGCGCGACGTCCGTAGTAACCGACGAACAGGTGTGTGTATGTGTGTGGGTGGGTGGAATATTGTCGCCGTTCAAAAATCTATTCGCTTCCGGGCTGCGCGAAACGGAAGCGTAATTAATGGCGAATAGTAAGCCAAATAGTACGGGTGTACGAGAGCGCGGTTTTTAAATAAAAAATGTCGCCAAACGCGAATAGCTCGAGCGCGACGAAATAGCGGCCGCGGAACGCGTAAACCCGACGAGTCGCGAATAAATTCGGTCCAATTAATTTTTTTGTTTTGGTGGAGGAATTCGGAACGTTAACGTTCCGTTTACGGCACCGCGCGACAAGAAACGCCGATCGGCTTCTTCGGAACGCACGGACGGTAACTACCGCGGACCCATCGTTATAAACGCGACCCACGGTCGGGTGTATTTGGTCGATTTAAGTATGGGTCCCTTAAGGATGATCGTTTTTGTAAAAAATGTTTGTGATTTTTTATCAATAAACGATGGCGACTCACTGGTCCGAAGTACTGCCTTCAGACATTCCGGGCCAGTGAGGGTATTGCCGATACCGTATAAAAAAGAAAAAAAGTTTACGTTTGGGTCGGCGACGAAAAACGCGTCTCATTCGAATTACGTTCTCGTACAACGAAAAGAATATATCCAAGCAACCGAAACAAACGCGCGGCGTGTTCGCGAATAATTGTCGTCCGCTAGTAGTAATTATTATTGTCGCGTGCCCGGTTAAGGCGGATTCGCTTCGGTGTTCGTTTCGACCGCCGCAAAAGTCGCAGTTTATCGTATTTAGCGAAACTACGTAACGGCAACGGCAGGAAAGAAGAACTAGTTCGCCGACGTCTACGTCGAAACGAATTTGATTGGTCTTGTCCGATGGAAAATATTTTCGAAAACTGTTCGAATTTAATAATTATATAATACATTATAATAACCGATCCCAAGGCCGTATACGCATTCAATGGAAGTGTCGTTCCGACTCTTATACGAGCAGCTCAAGGCCGTCCATTTACAAGCGTTGATCAGTGTGAAAGCGAAGCCCAAAAGTAAAACAAACTTTAACGAAAGCATTTTCGAAAATTAGTTACACTCTCGAATACACGTTAATTATTATTTAACTATTCTCGTTTAGCGACTTCCTACAAATTACTTTATTTCGTGAAAATCGATATTAATAAGTTATCGATTTTTGTTTTAATATTGTGAATATAAGTGGTTAAAAATATCGATCAACTTACCTGACCTTTTGTAATTGAATTTTGAAATCCAATACAACGTAAATACACGTTTAAAATTAGCGCAAATTTGTCAATGTATATTTTTAACGATTCTTTCGTTCTAAATCGTTTGTTTTTCAACGTCTGCGTCTATTTAAAAAGGAAAATTAAAAACGGTCCTATATTAACTTATTGTTTGATAATAATCAACTCTCGTTGAATACCATAAAATAGGTTTAATTTTTATTATTATATAGCGCCAAGTATAGATATTTATGGAACAAACAAAATAAATAAATAAATAAGAATACAATAAAATAATACTGATGTCTATGATTGATCTATAAAAAAATTATCGTTTTATACGTTGAATCGTATGGACTATTTCAAATTGTATTGAATGAAGCTAATTATCTTGCAGAGAGATTATTCTGATCTCATATGAAATTTGCACCGATACCAAACTGAAAACCGTCAACTATTTTGTCTCCGAATGTGTACTTGAACGGCGTACATAAGTTGAATTCGAGCCGAATTGAATTTCCCAGGCACGCTACGAGACCCACACCTGCAGATAGCCTGAAGTCTTTTAACAATCCTTGAAAACTGTTTTTCGTGTCTTTATCTAAATACGCGTAAAATATTATTAAATTACAAACGACGTGTAAGAGAAATATCGAAACACATTTTTACCAAAAAATGATATGTTTCCTGCATTGCAAAACAACTGGAATCTAAATGCGTCGTTAATTTGGTTATTCTCAGTGCCAAAAAATGGTCTTACATAAATATGGACAGCCGATATCCAGTAACTCTAATCATGTGGAAATATTAGCTGTAGTTGCATTACGTCAGCAATATACGTGTTATATTGTGAATTACCGTTACACCAGAAACCAAATTATCATTTAAATTACCAATTCCCCTGGATTGGAAACCGCGTAATGTCATAGGGCCACCAAGGTAAAATCTGTCCATCATGTTAATTTTTTTAAATGTTCCCAAGTCAGTTAGAAATCCGGCACCCACTGATCCTTGAACAACCTACAACAGTGACAGAAACATATGTACTATATGGTTGGTGTATGAAACACACACACACACACACATATACGTACTACGTCTTCGCTAATTCGTGAATAAAATTGACTGGTGAAATGATGCCTTAAAAATTTTACGTCGCCACCCAAACCTGCAATTTCTATAACTGTTTGAAAGAACACACCGTCGTTGGCTAAAAGTTTCGAATTTCTCGTGTCGATCGTAGTTATGTGTTTGATGGATGATTTAACGGAAAATCCAGATTCTTCTCGTAGTCTAAACGGACTATTTTTAGACAACATATTAATATCACGAACAACACCTTCATACTGTAAATGTTGACTAAAGTGACTCTGAAATATTAAACAAATATATATATATATGTGTGTGTATGTGTATATATGTCAATGTGTTAATACATATTGCAATATTATCTGTCAAATATTTTTAAAAATAAAAATGTATACATGATTTAATTACACAAAAAAAGCGTACATTTAGAAATTTTAAAACTAAATAAGTATAACACTAACAATTTTACGTTTTGTTTTTGTAATTAAAAATCATAAGTATACTTTATTGGGCGCAAGAAATTGTAAGTCAAATAGTGTTCCCCACTCATTATAGACACCATGTACTGCATTCCAAAATGATTTCTTTTTAAAAATATGTCCAGAAGTGCTTGGGAAAAAAAGAAATTAATTCACCGCACAATTAAACTAGAAAACTATTTTCTATAAATAAGTTTAATCATACGAACCACGAAGATATACTTCCTGGAATATGTTTGGAAAAACATATATCATACTTTTGGGCTCCACTATTGCCAATCGATGATTCAGTTTTAAAATGATTTGCGTGACCGGTTATATTATTTAATTGAAAACCAAATTTAACAAACGCTTGATTATCTATCGCAATAGAATTAAGTATAGAAGATATTAAATTTAACTCTTTCGTATAAAAAGTAACCTTCAAAACAATATAAACTATTAAATATTATTAGAACATTTTATCGAAAAAATAAATATACCTTATATCCATTAGGTGTTGAACGTGACCCAGAGCTCACATCTATATGAACGTTAACAGTTTCAAAACAATTCAAACTCATTAAGTTATTACGTACAATTTCAGCATTTTTTATAATCTAAAACACAATAAATTACAAATTTCATTACAATATAAAGAAGGTAGTAATTAAATTATTATTATTACAATAATACAAAATGAAACTTACATTATGAAAAGAATTTGACGTAAACATCAAACGAATTGATGATTCAAGAATTACATCTTTTGTTTTGTGATATCCTAGCACATGAATATGATCAACTCTCGCCTGTGTATATATAATAGCAACAAGTTCAATGTAGAAAAGGGTAATTAATATTATAATATTGGGTCAGTTTAACGTAGATTTAAGAAATGATTCTAAAGCAGATACTCACATCTTTATTCTCGAACAATTTAATATTTTGTAGCGACTTTTGGTTAATATCAAGCGCATGATATGGCTAAAAAACAAAATTATACATTAATTATTATGTATTGTTAAGTTTCATTTGGAAAGAGCATAGAAAAACGGTATAATTTAGAATTAAATAAATTAGAAATTGTGGAAATAACGTAGAATTTTATCATTTAACAAACACTGGCATTAAATTAGTAATAAAAATATCGTTTTATTTGTCTAAATTACATTATATATTGTTCTAGGGTCCTTGTCCTATCCTAATCAGTACCATTGATGTGTCATAAAATTTTTTGACAATTTATCATGTATTCTTGGTAGACATTCGGTAACGTAGAAAATAAAAAAAACAGACGTTCAAACGGATGTCGAAGTTCGTTCTAGACATGATCACTCTATGACTTTACTGGATATAGTTACATTCTATACTTGAGAGTTCAAACTACAAAATTTTAACAAAATATCTCAATTTAAAAAAAAATATCGATAAAATTACTATTACAAAACTAAACTTATGTACTTCAATTTTATAAACGATATTGGTGAAATTAATTTACATTTTTGAACCGAAATGTAAACGAATTTACAAATTAAAATGAATTACGAAGGAAACGCACAATTTATATATATATATATATATATACGTATATGTATATACGTATATGTATATACGCGAACTATCGATAGGTAATTATCCGTACAATAGGCTTCGACGAAAACGTCGCTTTTACTTACTTTCACAAATAGATTTCCCATTTAAAAATTATCGCTAATTTACAGACGGTAACGTTACATATTAACGAAACGTCGAAACAGGGTAAAAGCTGTGGCGGAATCGACCGGTTCAATTGTAACGTTTTATGTAGACTTATTCAAAACGGTCGTATCGTCATAGTTTCAATAACGAATAGGGTTGGGTATCGAATAACTACTATTTTAGGTAAAACTAGAAAGTAACTTTATTAGGACATCGACAAACTGCGGAACACAAACTAGCCAACGGACTATGGAGGTCAAAAGAAAAAACAGGTCGTGTTTATTGACGTAATATTGATAACGAAATTATGATTCGTTATCATTAAATAAAATGCCAATTGATTAAGGCGTGTAAATATATCGACCTCGATATATAAATGTATTCGTAGACGTACATTCATAAATTTAAATACATGTATTTACCTATATATATACCCCCACTTTGGACGATCCCCGTAAACAAAAAAATCACAATAAATCGTAGTCTTCCTCAAAAACCCAAAAATTTTTAAACATTGTAATTTCTCGGACATCATTTTACAAAAAAGCTGATATATCTTCAAAAATATTTTTTCCTCGGATTAGTAACAAGGGCTTAAACTCTAAATTCAGTTTTATACAGAGAAAACAAATATAGGCGTTGAATTCTCATAAATTTATTATTTTTGTCAAACAATTACAAGTTACATTGGGTAAATATATTTTTTTAATATGTTTATCAACTTATAATTATTGTTATTATAAGTAATTATTACAATAAAAAGACTCGTGTAAAATATTTTATAATAAAGTTATTTAAGTTTTATTGAAATTAAAATTGTCCAATGCTACTAACAAGTCCTGAAAAAAAAATATTGAAGTAGGTATATTATTAAAAAAAAAATTCCACGATTTACAAAATACATTTAAAGTAAACTTACTTCATCACATTGAGGACATTTCCCTTGTAAATGACCAAACATAGGTGTATTTCCAGAATTCAATAGCCACTAAAGAATAATGAAAACTTTCAGTCATATTTTATTTTGTTACAAAATATTTGTTATTAAAGAGTCAATAAATGGTAAATAATGAAATAAAATAATACCAAAAATTTATAACTTATTAATCGAAAATTGAATTTGACAAAAATTATAACAGCTGAAAGTCATTTACACAAAACATATAAATGTTTAACTACTTTAAGCGTATTGTTCCAAAATTAAACGTTAAAAACTTTACCAATATTATTTTAAAGAACATTCCTTACACCAGTGTCATATACAATATTTACTAATTCTTCTTCCTCACCTAATTCTCTCACCTATTTGGGGTCGACCACCATAGTCCTCAACTTCCATTTGACTCGATCTCTCATATCATTCACGCACACACCAGTAGTCATATCACACTCAATCCTGTTCAACTACTTCTTCTTTGGTCTTCCTCTTTTACTTCTTCCTTCCATGCTCAATTTCATAACTATTCTTATTGCTTCTAAATCTTCTCTTCTCATAACATGACCAAACCATCTAAGTTTATTCTTCCTCAATCTATCCATAATCCATGCTATTTTTATACTTCCTTTTATATATTTATTTCTTATCCTATCTTCCCATGTCACCCCACTCATTTATCTAAGCATTCTCATCTCAGCTGCACTCATTCTCTGCTCTATTTGTACAATATTTATTAATTGCTATTATAAATATTTAATGATAATTGCATATTATATACGTATATATATAAAATTTCTATTTACCGTACAAATACATTTCATATGATACATTCCGTCGCATTTATTATTAACACAATTTTTGATTTGGTTTTTTGTAACTGTATCTAATTGTTCGTAACATATAAAACAATCATTTAAACTGTTTGTACATTCAATAGCAAAATGATTGACAATATTTTGATCTTCATATTGACGTAGTTCTGCTATTCCAAATACGTCCAGTATATTTTTTTTAAAATTATTTTCAGTATTCCAAATCAAAATCTAATAACATACACTTATGTTAATAAAATTATTGTTATAGCTATGAAATATTATTAAAATCTAAGTACATATTATATTTATGAGACCATATAAATGTTTGACGTATTTCTATAGAAATCACATTGTATACAAATTCAATAAAAAAAAATATTAACTGTAAAATACCCATTTTATTTTTATATTAATAAAACGCATTAAAATTAAACATTTTTGAAATTTAAAAACAAATTACTATAGCAAGTAAGTCATTATTATTTTGTTTTAATAGTATAAGATTATAATAATTAGACTAAATGAATTTTGAATTTTATATCTACCAAATAATAAATTTAAAGAACTATAATTTTTAATGTATAATATATATATTCGTACTATTATATTCCATATCAAATAAAAAGTAAAAATTCAGTTGTATAATGACTAACAGAGATAAAACCTACCATAATGAATTATGAAAAAAATGAATATGACGCAAGCTATTTAAATAATTTATTAACGGAAATAATTCATACAATGAGCATCATGAGAAATTTAATTGAAAGGTTTAAAAAACCGAATATTCAGCAATCCCCAACTAATATATATTTAGAACCAAACATTGAAAATGTTAGTATATCTTTTGACAATTTTTTTATTCGTAATAAATGAAAACCGCATATTTGAGAAGATATTTTATATTATAGAATCAAGGATTAATTGAAGATGAAAAAATAAACAATCAAGACCCTATAAATAATATAAAGCGTGAAGTCAATTTGGTAGGCCAAATTATAAAAAATATTTTTCAAAAAATTGATGATTCAAATTATGAGTGTCAAGGTCAACTATGTTCATCATTACGCAAAAAAAAAGATCCAAATACCATATCATCTAATACCAAATCAAATGAAAACCCGAATAATAATTTAAACACCGCTAAAACTCAGTCACAGATTAACAAAGAAAATGCAAATATCAAATCAAAACATTTAATTACAAAATTCAAATTTGATCCAAAGTGTAAAAACAAAAAAAATATCGCATTGCTACAAAATAAAACATTATGTACATGTTCTCCCATTGAAGAATACTATCGAAATGAAGGTTGTCTATATATAAATTATTCTGGTCGAATATTATTAATCGATTGTATGAAAGACTAAATTTGTTTATTCGAATAAATATATAAATAAATGAATAAAAAACAAAAACACAATTGTCTTCATAAATGTTACGTCTATTAATTTTATTTCTAATGCAACTAATTATTTCAGCTTGCTTAACATATCACATTTTTTAAAGTCTTTTAACAATTAACATTATATGTGTAACTAATTGAGATAAACTTAAATTTACTGTCTCAAATAGTAAGAAATGTCAAGAAAACGTAATCCGAGTTTATTAATTATAACTATTAACTATTACTATCGATAGTTATTAATTCAATTACAGGGACTGAATATATTTCAAATTACAAGACATTTTTTGATAGAAATGAATGCTATGGGTAGCATTTTATAACTAAAGTGGATACAATTTTATATTTTCTATTATTTTTAAATATCTAAAATAATAGTTTTATTGATCTAGTTTTCGTTAATATATATATATATTAAATCTACTAACTGGGTCGACTTTGTTTAATCTCAGTTGGAATTTTTCTATGACATTTGATTGCCCGTGAAAATTAAATTTCGGACAGCTATATGGAACATTCACATCAATTTCAACATCAACACATACATGATTATCTGAAACAAAATATTTAGTTATTTATTGATCCAAGAAATATTTGAATGTTTAAAAGATATGAGTAAAGCCGACTTTCAATAATAATTTACCTAAAATAATTAAATAAGTTAATATTAAATACACATAAATTATCAGAATAATTATGCATACCTATAGGTATTCTAAAATTGACATCTTTAAATGAGTAACTTCCAATTACATCACACGTATTAATTATTTCTTCGTTCAAATTCCAAAAACTATTTAAAGTCTCAACAACATTTTTGAATGCATCAAACAGTCTTGAAATAGTGTTGGCCTACATAATAATCATATAGGAAAAAATACAGAAAGGATATAAGATATTTTATAATTAGTAATTAGTAATACTAAATTTAAATAATACAGATATCAATAGATATCCTTAATTAAACAATTTTCAAGACATATAAATACAAATATTTACTTTTAAAAATGAGTCAATAATAATTAATGGAACCATAGCATCAAACTCTAATGGTTTGTTTTTAATTTCAGAATATTCTTCTGGTATATAAATTTTTATAAAATGATTACGTCTACATATATCTAAAACATTGAATGTTATATATTTCAAATTTTCATCAATGTCATGTATATATTGATCATATATGTTTACTTCTTGAATCACAGAATATAAATTAGTATCAGTACATATATTAGGGGAATTTTGTAGATTTGAATAAAAATCATGTTTCCAAACATCACTCTAAATAAAAATCAAACAGTATATACATTAGCAAATATATATGTTATTTATTTTAATATCATATTACAATCGAATCAGTAACTTAAATCTTAATAATTTGAGTAAAAATTAATATTAATATTTTTTGAAAAAATCTCTCATTATAATCAATAATAAAAATGTCTTGTTAACTTAGTTTCAAATTATTTTTATATCTTGAACATTTATCAAAACAATTTTAAAATAATAATGAAAACTTAAACTCAAAAGCTACAAATTACTAAAAGTCAACTATTGTTATTAAAATAATTATGTTTTAGTAGGTCAATATAAAAACTACTGATGGAAACGTTACAAAAAAATTAATGGAATAGGTATAGTGTGGTTTTTTCTATAAATAATTATTTATGGATTGTAAATATATAATATACTTTTTTCATTACCAATACGGAAACCAAATTCTTCAAAAAGTCTGGCAATGAATAAGTTTGTTTTTTAATCTAAAAAACATAAATTTTACTCAATTCTTATTTAAACAAATATTACTAATATATTAATTAATTTTATTATTTAATAAATCTAACGAATATAACTATTTAATAGAAATATAAAAGCTAGGATATATCTTATAGTCTGCATACATATTGAACATAATTTATGATGTCATATTAAATTATAATTCATAATTGTTTTTTTCAACGATATAATCAAACTTAATTAATGGCATATTTATCGGTTTTTTCAAAGAAAAAAATTATATCTAACTATAGATTACATTTAGGTCAGACTAATGCCATACTTGCAACTAGAATTCTATTATTCAATTAAAACGTTTAATTTTTATAAAAGTATATAGTTTTGAAGGCATTGAAGATGAAAAGTAAAAACTGAATAATTTTTTTAATATTTTACATATATATATGAATTTTTTAATTATATGTACGTTTATTAAAATAAAAATAATTAGATAATCACTTATTTATAACAAAAATAACATCATTCATTAAAATTAACTGTAAGTCTTCTGGTGGACAGTTATACCATTATCAAATATAAACAGAAAGTATGCTGTTGAATTTAGTAAAACAAAAATGTGTTGATAATAAAAATATAAGTATAACATACTAGATCCACTGTCTTCGTTAATTCAAATTCACATAAATTATAATTTTCTATTTCAGGAATGCAAACTTCTAAGTTATCAAGTTTAGGAATATTAGGGCAAAATATTTCTATGTAAACAATATGCGTCTGGAAAATATATAATACATATATTACAATTATTGCATTTTCATAAGGTTCATGAAATTAAAAAAAAATGTTAACATATATGTGTTACAAAGAAAATGTATAGAATAAAAACTTACATTTATTAATATATTTCCTTTCCAAGATTTGTAACGTTTACTAGGAATTAACGATGAAAAATTATCCAACATATCTAGGTCATCCATGTTAAATTAGACTGAAAAAAATGAATTACATTAAAATGTATCTGTATAATTAGAAAATACTAAAAATAAATATTGTATCAATATTACTAACAATTTAAGATATCTTAAAATATAATATTATTACAGAAGCCAAATCATTTATTTGGTGACAGTATTTTGTATGAAATTGTTGTTTTAGATAATTTTTTTATCAGTATTCTATTCGTCAGTAATTAACGATACATTTGTAATTTTAAAAGTTTAACATTTTTTATTACAACAAATTAGATAGTAATAGACCACGATAATTATTTTTTAACAGTTTGAGCTTAAATTTTTGACAATGTAATACATTTATTTACCTAGCATGAAGATTTAAAAATTGTTATTCGGCTTTTATTACAACTTTAAACGTATGTACTACTAAAGATAATACTGAATTACCTCTACTCTATTTTTCGATTAACAAAATTCGTAACTAGAAATCCGTGTTCATCATTTATCTAAAATTACGCGTCGACGTGATATTTGATAAACTCAATGATTACACTGAAAACGAAAAAAAAACCCCCAAAATTAAAAAATAGATTTCATCGAGTATAATTATGAGAATATAATACAGTATAGGTTTACTCGATCGAACGTGAATATTAACGTTCGTAAGTTTACATTTCGTTATTCGATACATTTAGAGTGCACTCGTAGTATCAGTTATAGTATTTAAATCTACCAAGAAAATATTTCGGAATACATGTAAACGAATTCAGTTCGTTTGGTGTAATTTGTTGTGTATTTGTTCGATAAGTATTTTGAGGAATTGTTTTCGTACATTGGAACAACGTCGCTGTCGCGTCGTTACGATAAGCAATAACTACCGTAAGAGCGCGAATGCGACCGGGTTTACTATTCCTCTCGATCAAATAATGGATCCGACACGACGGCCGCGCGCTGTCCGCCTTGGGTGGGATTATTCGAACAACAGCGGACAACGGGTTCAGAATTCGTTTTTAACCTCAAACAAACGGATTCGACGACATCGATCCGTGCACGTCGCGGGTGAAATTGCGTAAACTTGCTTACGGACAGGTAGTAGTCGGGCATTCTTTATCATCCTTGTACGTAATTATTATTGTTATCGTCCGTGATACCGCGCATGCGCATTAGTAAGGAGCATTGTTTTTGCGTTTATTATCGAAATCGCTCGGTGCCTGCGTTACGGACGTCGTCGTTGTTCTGTACGGCGTTCGTGGTTCCGTTCTTGTGTGGGGCACGTTCGGCGTTCGTACCGTTTCGTATACAGCGACGGTATCGTACGGCATTATTCGTCCGCGCCCCGTTCCGTATTCGTTACGTGAGAACGACGCTCGTACCGCGATGCGTTTGAACAATAATTATGGGTGAGTAGTACGTTTTCCTCCTCGTCCTTTGTTACCGTTCAAGGAGCGGCCATTGATCGTTTGTTTTTCATATTGTTCGCCCACAGAATGCTCGTCTAGTAAAGTCAACCACGCGAACACGATGGTCGCCAGCCTACAGTCCAGACGCAAGGCGCTGGAAGCCAAAATCTCTGAAAAAAATCGCGAACTCAAACAGTTGTGCGTGCAAGAGGCGGAACTAACCGGTAGCTTACCTCCCGAAATCCCGTTGGAGCCTGGCGAAGTTCCTCCTACATTCCGTCGCTGCGTCGGAACGTCGT
This sequence comes from Geopemphigus sp. TES_GeoC_2020, assembly GCA_025469175.1. Taxonomy (NCBI): domain Eukaryota; kingdom Metazoa; phylum Arthropoda; class Insecta; order Hemiptera; family Aphididae; genus Geopemphigus; species Geopemphigus sp. TES_GeoC_2020. Next base: position 23,452 of record JAIPRN010002316.1, read on the forward strand.
TCACTTATCCGGAGAACTTGATAAACAAACTGAAATTCAAAGATGTAAGTAGGGAGAGGTAGTGGTGGTGGTGATGGTGTGAGAACCTTTCGTGGAATACTTTTATGACTTTATTGTACGAAGGTGTTTTTGTTTGTTTTGCTTCCTCATTGTGGATATAGGATGACACATTGGCGTCGTTGGAACTCGAGTACAAAATTCAAAAAGGTATTGCCGACGCTGCATTGGGATTCGCTAACGACGAGGTAGCTAACAAATCAGTAAGACGCAAACATAGAATGATGTATCAACAAAGTCAACAGAAATTGATTGAAATTGAAACTAGAATTAATTTATACAATAATCAAAAAACCAAACAGACTCTTCGTCCTGATCTCAACGCAGGTAATATTATTTGTAAAATTACTTTTATAAAGTTTATATATTAAGTATATAACATTGTTTAATTAATATTTTAAGATATTTTCACGTTGTGCCTTAATCGTATTTTATTCGGTTTATTATTCTAATTGTATATATGATTACTGAATCGAGAGATTCAACGAGTGAAGTTAATGAAAATTTATTTTCTTAACTAGTTCACCATATTTAACGTTTTAAAAGTAAAAGAAATTGCGTTTTTATTTTAAAATTATATTATATTATTTAAATATAATTTGTTAAAATAATGTTGATAAATTGAAACAAGGAATAGTTGAGGTTATGATAAGTTGGTATATCAAGTTCTAATTTATATCGAACGCTTATTATTAATTTATACAATTAATATTTTTGATAATAATTTTATTTTATTCGGTTTTGTTATAGACTTTGAGAATAATCAAACTGCTGCTGCAATGCCTAAACAATCGAATGTGGTACCATATTTAAACCCAAAAGTCTTGGCTAACAAATGTAATTTAAGACCGTCTCTATCCTATAACAAATTCCCCGGACAAAAAATTCCTGCTAACGATTTAAGGTGATTTTAAATATATTCAGACATTTAATTCAACGTTTGAAATTTAAACCATTTTGGATTCATTTTTTGACAAAACTAGTTATGAAAAGTTTTTATTTTATTTTACTATTACTAGTTTTGATTATTTTAACAAAAAAATGAACTAAATAAAACTGAAATCAATTTTTTTAACTCGAATATTTGTATGGTAAATTAAAAATTAAGAATCTGATCTGTGTCGAATATTTTATTTGGTTTATTATGTATTTTGTAAATAATCAGTCTTGAACGTATCTTTCAATCTATTATTACCATTTTTTGTTTTATTTGTCGAGGTAATATAAAATTAGGAGTTAATTTGAAACATGATGGTGTCATGTTCTTCTAAGTATTTGTCTATACTTAGGTAATCGTAATAAAATACTTACAATAATAAGTATATATTTTAATCCCCATGCCTGATGTATATTACGTTTCTTTAGTTTATTGTTTGATGTTATATGTGGGTTTTATCTGAAATTTGCATTTTTAGAATTGGAAATAAATCGCAAACATGGAGTGCTCATGAATATACACCAATTTCTAATGTACAACCAATAATATTGCCAAAGTTGACCAGTTTAGATAAAAATCATGGTAACTTCTTTTAAGTTTTTTTTTTTTAGAAATAAATTGATTAAGATAAACTATTACATTTTGTTTATAGTATCTTATTCAAAAGATGGTGGTCCAAGTTTTAACAACAATTCCAACCCTGTTTATTTGCCTACCAATCATGATTTGCCGAGTAAATATAAAGACAGGTAAATATATTTTTGATATTATACAATATTCCCAATTGTCCATATAATATAACAATTTATAATTCAAAAGGTTTGGAAGTTTGGACAGACGAAACTCAAAAAATTTGAATGTTGTTGAACAAGAAATTTGTTTACCCGCTTCATCACAATATACAAATTCACAAAATGCTACGTCTTCTGTATTACTTCCAAATCAAATGTATCCAGAAAATAGTTTAATGAGAACGCATTCTTTGGGCAATATTAAAAATGAAAGTCATCCGGAACCAAATTTGATGCCTCCACCATTATTGTCTAATAATAAGAAACATTCTGAAAAAAAATGGATCGAAACTTCATTGGATTTTAAACAAGCTCCCATCCGTGAGTTACAAAGTCCAATAAAAATGCATACACCATTGCCATTAGCACCGAAAACTGAAAACAAACATTCAAATATCTACGACGTAGTTGATCATTTTGAAACTGTAATTATTTTTTGAACTACGATTGTTTTTCATTATATAAATAACAAAGCGTTAAATTTGTATGTAAATTTTTCATACATTTAAAATAGGTTCCATTTGAATCTTCAAAAAATCATACAGTTGTTCAAGTTGGAAAATGGCAGCCATATCGTGAAATCACTAAACCATTTGAGATGTCAGATTTCTACAAATACAGTACAAGATTTAGGAAACCAGCTGGAAATTCTTCGTTCCTGTCTCCAGAAAACGTTCAAAATGATTTACCATCTTCGCAGAACAAAGGGGTTTATCAACCATTAAAACCTTATAGTTGTCATCCAATGACACCACCGTAAGTTGTTTATTAAATATTAGTTTCTGTTTATATTATATTATTTATATTAAGCGTGTGTTTCAGAAATATTTCACCGATGGAGGAAACTGTTTGTCCAGTTGATTCGTTCGAACCCAACAACGACTTGTGTTTAGACGAGAGTGTATTTGCCAACGAAATGTTATCGTGGTACGAAGAAGATGCTACATCACATTCCAAGACTGCGACGTTAGTTTAATAATGGTGTATATAGTTAAGTAGCACCCGAGGCAACTAAAATTTTGAATTTCCCCAATGTAAGAATATTATTATCTTTACAGTTTCTAAAATATTTACACAATATTTTGCAACATATTGTAAATACATAAATATAATTTCCGCAATTTCAAAACCAAATGTATATTACATAAACTAAATACCATTTATACATTTTTTTATATTTGGTATATTGTACATTATGACAAATTATCTGTACTTATCATAGTAATTTATCCATTTTCTACAGTGTAAAAAATATTAAAATACAAACACTGTAATAATATGTTTGACAATCATAAAATAATATTAATACAAAATAACTTTTGCACGTCTTATCCTATATATATATATATATATATATATATATATTTAGGTGGCGTAAATATAATCGTTAGTTTAAATAAAAATTATTTCTGAAAAATGTTTTTCAATACTGATTTTTATAACAATAATCAAATGGCTGGACGTACGAATCTATTTTTATATAAGAATACATTGTTTTATGAATAATTGATAATCTATTTTTGTACATAATTCTACGAGTATCTCTAGATTTCACAAGTATCGTTTATTAGTTAATTTTTTTTTATTATTATTATTAAATTGTGCCACAAATACTTGACCCATTCATGCTCAGTATCAAAAACACCCTTAAATTGTTTTTCATATTCGATTTTCTTTACTAACGTTCGACTAATGACGATTATATTCATTCGAAAACAATTACCACGCGTGTGTTCTATATGTAACACTGGACAAACAGGGTATACCGTTTATTAGCGCAATAAATTAATTCTCGTTCCTATTGTCGCGTATTTGTTATTTATACGACAAAATTATCGTTTAGTACAAACAGTTAAAAAGTTATTTTTTAGATTTTACCGCGTGTATTTTGACCTTTTTGTAAACTACGGTCGTAATTTGAAAAATATTTGTTCACTTCGAAAATGCCCACAGTTAATCAAGTAAATAAAAAGTACTAAAATATTTTTCTGAAATAATAATTCCCCCGGTATAGGGTTATACGCGACAACCATATGGCAGGCGAGTACACATTGGAAATTCTAACGAGTTGAGGGGGGAATTGTTCTAGACCGACGATAATAATGGCAAACGTTTGCGGCGTCTCCTGCATGTTTGGTCATTGGGTTTAAATGGGTTAACTATTTTTACATACGGTACATTCTTAGATTTATGATTATCGTTTGTCTAAAACAACGAATTGTCAAGTTACTCGTGTTTATTATAAAACATAAGTAAATTTCAAAATCACGAATTAAACGTATACATTAAGTTTATTATAAACTAGACATATCTTATCATTTGTAAACATACGAATTATTCATTCGCAACGCGTAATTTTTGTAGCTAAACGTAATCTTTTGTGTTATGTAATAAGACTGAATTTATTGCGCGACTAATTTATTTATATACTCGTGTATGTTTTTCATGATTTATTTATTAAGCCGCAACGCTTTTATTTTTACGTATTTATTTATTTATTTTTTATATTTAATCATTTATTTTGTATTTGTAATTTTTTTTTTTTTTTAAACAGTAAACGCACCGTCACAAAGTTATACGGATTATATTTTGCGAATGTAATCGCGATATTTTATTATTAAAATGTACGTTTTAATTTCGATACAATATATTAGTTTATCGATCATCGTCCAATATTCGGCGGTTACCCTACCGACGACAAATCCCTATTCGAAAACGCCTATATAAGCCTATCAATCGATCGACGTACGGTACGTTAAATATAGTATAATATAATAAATCGGTACGACGAAACCGAATAACGAAAGAACAGCACGCCGCCGCCATAGGAGTATTCGATACTCCAGCCGACTCATTGGTGGACAACGTCTTGTCCGCTCTATAAAAGGGAAATGACGACGTATTTCTCACGTCGTTTATCGAAACACGTTCGAACGGAAACTCGTCAATGGTTGGTACGTTCTATTTCCGTACGAATTCCGCGTTGTCCCTTTGCGGTTCGGCGTGGACGCGACGTTGTTTTCCCGTCGACCTTAAACGTCGTTCACGGCCGCGGTATTTCCGGAAACGCGGTACACGAAAACGCCGGCCGAATTCTCGGGTCCGCTTCTAGTCGGAAAGCCGAGTAACGCGTTCGTTCGAAATAACTCGTTGGGACCAAAAAAAGTCTGGTTTCGACGACTATAACGGGACCCAGGGACGCGTAATACGACTAAGGAAGGACGGGCGATTCGATTATTGTTAAACATTCACGAAGGATCGGCGGCGCGTAACGCGGACTCGTTCCGCCGACTTATTTGCGCGAGAAATTTCGCGTAACGAAAACGACGTCGCGTCGACGGGTTCGGCCGGCCAAAGATAATTCGTCGAGCGACGACGGGGCGCGCGCGTTCCGTCCTTTTATCGATCGAACGGTGTTCGTGATCGTTGGCGTCCGTTCCGAATTGACGAAATACGATTTACGCGAACTACAGTTTTTTCGTATCGGAGATTGTGTCCGTTGACGACCGACGGCATTTCGTTTCCCGTTTCGGCGGCACGCGTTCCCCGATCCACGTCCCTGGCGCTCGATATCGAAACAAAATGGCGTAAATGTAACCCGGGAACGGCGGTGTCGTATAACGTTTTAAACGATTATCCGTTGGCCCGGCTTAGAGGCCGATTTCGTTCGAAAAGGCCGACGGGAAGTCCGCTCGGGGAAACGTTCTTTTTTTAAGCCCGGCGGTTCTATTCGCCAACTAGCCGCCATGGCGCGCGCAATAAACGTCGCGTCTTATTTATTAATACGGCCGTTACGCGCGTGGTGTTTACGAGCGCGCGTATAGTACGTAACGGACACGGCCAATCGCGTCACGGTTAACGGGCTAGCCGTGCACCACCACCACCACCACCTAAGCGCGTATCGTTATTTTCGAAAAAAACCGTACGCCCGGTTTTCTCTTTTTACGTTTATTTCGTTACAACGTCTGCCGTCTATTGCGATGGACGCGAATTCCCGAAGGTAATTTACGTCCCAACGGCGCGCCAACAACGATTCGTCCACGCACGCCCGTTTAATTGAAACGTCGCCGCGGCGAAATCAAAGAACCCTCCCCGCGCGCGTACTGACCGTTCACACGAGCGAAACTAGTCGGTGTCGCGAATTCGAAAATATCGCCCGCGTCCGCCGCCTCTCCCACGCGGCAACAGCGTTTTTACATAACGTACCACGGTCGCCGATTCGTTTCGATATTGTTTTTCGTCGGGTCGCCGAGGCGGACCGAAACCGCCGTCGTCCTGGCCGCGTGTCAAAAATCCGACGGAACTTGAAGGGAGGGCGACTCAATAACGGAACCGTTTTATTTATACGCGACCGTCGCGCGCACGACGACCGGCCGTTTTCTGGAATAGAGAGGCTCTCGCGTCGCCGAGACGGTAAAGACGAATATAATACGCGCGCGATGGCGTTTATCGGAACAAACGCGTTCGGCCTTTGCCGGCAATTCGCTCGGATTTTCTACGTTCGGCGACTAAATCTTTATTATTATTATAATAATCTCGTCGACAATAATAGACTGTCAAACGCGGCACAATTGGTCCGGTCAGGCGTTCTGTTTACGAACCGTTTTACTGGTCTTTCAAACGGACAACAATTTCGAGGGCGGCATTCCTGTCGTTTTCGACAACCGGCCGACGATTTTCGATCGGCGTATATATATATAGTTAACTGCGAGATATAAATAAATTTCCCATTTTGCCGGCAAAGGCCCCGTTCGTTTCACGCCAACGCGCGTTCTTTTACGTCCCGGCTTTTTACGGACGTTCGTATCCGATTCGATTTGACGCCGTCGTTCACTCTCCGCGCCAGTCGCGCTTATTAACGCACGCGGCGGTTTCGCTACACGTTTTCGCGGTGCTATAACGACGTACCATTCAACAATCGTTTTCCGTCGCCGCCGACGAAACCCTATACGCGCATTTATCGAACGAATCGGCCGTTTACTATTTTCGGGCGTCCGAAACGCGTCGTCCGATCGTAAACTTTTAGGCCCGTTTAGGAAACGACGCGTATAGCTGGTGCGGTTCCGTACGCCGGAGTCCAAATTCTTACCGTCTAACGGGGCTCGAAAACGACGCGGAACGGCACAAACGAATCACGGGACGGTTACGTTGGTGTCCCCCGCCGGCGACGCGACGCGTTTAATGAAATCGCGTACTCGGTCGAGTACGTCCGTCGTGTCCCAGAAAATTCGAAACGATATTTTCGGACAAACGAGGTTTTCGAACGATTAACGCGACGCTCGAAAATAGGGCGTGCAGTTACGCGTCCGTGTTTGTCGTCGAACGGCCGCGGTAACGTTACGTCCGGCCGTGAGCAAATGTTGTCGCGAACCGATTCGGCGGAACGAATAAAATCGGTCCCCGGCACGATTGGCCGTGGCGATTTCGTCGTTTTGACGGCAACTCCATTTCGGGCCAACTAACGAGAGCGCGCCCAGTTCGTAGAGAGAACGCCAGCGCGAAAACGGACGATCGAAATATTCGGGAAACCCGTGGGCCGTGGTCGAATTACGAACGCGGGAAGTATTATTCGTCGAGCGAATAAAACCGGCGGGAATTCGCGTTGTCCAAATTGGAAACATTCCGACGCGGGGCGCACGCGCGTTTCCGGTGGCTCAGTTACGGCGTCGGACGTAATCGCAATTTTGTTCGGCGGCCGACCCGCCGCTTCGTGGTGGCGCGTGCTACGGCGGCGATCGCGACATTTGAAAATTATAATCGCGAATTCGTACGGCTAAAAATATACGTATAGTTGTATTGAATTACACGGATTTAGACGTGGACGGTTGCCAATTTTCGTCGAGTTAGCCATATTTGTGTAACGTATTATAGAGAAAACATTTTATATACGTGTTATTGGTTATGCGGCGACATTTGGCCCGCCGTGTGAGGGTTTTGTCACAATTTCGTTTTATTTTTTTTTTTCTATCTTTTCGTGTTTCGTAACAACCGACGCTACACACTCGGCGGGCTCGCGTTGGTCACGATTTAAGGAGGCCGCGCGCGAAACGAATATATATATATATATTCGAGACACCGCCGTTTCGTTTTGCACCAATTTCAAAAACAAAAGTCCACGGCGCGTGCGTAGTAACGAAATCGTTTATTGTCGAATCGCTATAATCGATGTAACCTCGTGAACGAGGATTTTACATATCCGGGCGAGTTAACGGAAAGAAATCCGAACGGTTTGCGATGGTTAACGAAACACGTTTCGAGTAAAAAAAAATATCGCGTTTCGCTACGAACGTGGCGATCCCGATTATTTACACCGGAATCGATCGGATTTCTCGTTTAATTCGGTCGAATTTATTTCGTTCGGTTGTACCCTTTTTCCATGTATCGTGTCCAGGAATTTCGAGGCGCGTTTATTTTTAGCCCGTCAGCGCCCGTACCGTAAACGCGGTTTTATTGTTCCGGAAAAACCGTAGGCGGGGAGGTATAAATGTGAGTACGCCGTCTACGGTTACAATTATAGTAACGTTGTTCTACCACACGGACCGTATACAGTAGAAACCCCTCCGACGGACTCCCTCGTACCCGGACGCGATTGAAAGCGTGGCGCTTAAATCAACTAAACGCTGTACGTGCCGTGGAACGAATTGTTAAAAACGATACGGTACGATAAATACGACGTGCGACGTGCGGCACGGCGTAAATAGGTCCGCCGCAACGGTCAACACCGGCCGTTGACTCACCGTCATTCGTTTCACTCGCGAGCTTACGCGCACTTCCCGTGTTCCCCAGTTGTCCAAGTCACAAACAATAGTCGGTTTTACCGCTCTAATCTCACGCTTTATGTACGGTATCGTGTTTCGTTGTTTATAAAGGGGTCTCGTATTCGCGAATCGTCTGTTTTGTCTTTAACGAAAACGTTCGTTTTGTCTCTGGCAAGTCAAATAATAAACAGCAAAC
>JAIPRN010002317.1:0-32188 GCA_025469175.1 Geopemphigus sp. TES_GeoC_2020
TTTGGGGGGTGGAGGAGAGCGCATGCACATACGGGACGAAAATAAAAGCGTAAAACACGTGCGAACGTAAATCTATATATGTGTGTGTGTGTGTAGATATCAGTAAGGCATCGAGATCGACTAAGCGATACGATTAAATTCTAAATACTACGCGTTCTACGCTACTACTATTCACGCGCACACACACACACGTGTATTAATTCATACGGTTATGTTTAGGCTATGTGTACACGTGTGTTTACGGTAAACTGTTACGTCTATGGCTAAGTACGTCGTACGGGATGGGTAAGTCTTGACGAGGGGTGGACCAAAAAAAAAAAAAAAACGAGGTCTCTCTCTAAGTCGACCGACGTAGCGCTAAACGCCTAAACGGTCGCGCGGCTAAACAAACACACCTGGAACCGGAGACGTCGGAGCGATCCGGTCGCGCTACTCCCCGTCACCGGTAATCTTCTCCCGTGTCTACGTTACTACCGTCCGTCCTCGGTCGCCGATCGCGCTAACCGCGATCGGAGCGAGCACGGATCCAGGGGGATGGGTGGGTGGGTTTGAAAACTAGGTCGGCCCGTGTGCCCGAAACTGGCCTAAGTTTCGTACACGCGGCGCCACGGGCTCTCGTTGGTGGGATGGTGGGGGGTACATCTAATTTCGGCTAAATACGGTACGTTTAAATACTTAACGGACCCTACGGGTACGTAACTACGTAACGCGGAGCGTACAGTGACAAGACGGCTAACAATAAAATACGTATGTGTAACGAACTAAGTTATTTAGCTGGCGGTCGAGACGAATAGCTCGCCGGAAAATCGAATACTAACCGACGAAACGGAAAAAAACAAAAAATTAAAATAATAATTTTTTTGGGAAAAACTCGCCGAAACTCTAGTAAAGTACGTATATAGCGCGCGCGCGTGTGTATTGTACACACACCGAGCGAATTCGTTCGGTAGAAAATTCGAAAGTATGTACACCGCACGTTTCGGGTTGTTTGTTTTCTTGAGGTCGACGCGCGACGAGTGGGGTGTTCCCCGGTACAGGTTTTCCCACGAAAATTGTACGCGTCGCGGTTTCGGTTCGGAAGTTCGAAAACCGAACTCGTTTAGCGCGCGCGCAGATCGTCACTCTCCCCATTTTGACTCGTAGTAATCGGACGGAGCGCCCGAGCCGAGCGCGCGTACTGACCTGCCCGAACGGTCCGCGAAATTCGAAACACTCGCGTATTCCGGGGACGAAACCTTTTCGAAATTTTCGTAAACGGTCTCCATAAGTAAACGAACGAAGCAAATACGCGCGAGACGGCTAATCGAAGTGTAATGCGGTGTGTGTGTGTGTGTGTATGTGTGTATACTCGTTAATGAGGGTAAATAATAAACTCTGTAGTTACTTTACTAATAGTCTACGGCAATATCGAAATTAGTGACAGCTAACGTTATATAATGGCAAAAGCTAAACGATACAAAGGTTTCAATTTATAAGGGCGACGATAATAATACGTCGGCGAAATACAATTAAAAACGTCTAAGGCGATTTACGTTAATTATGTACGTATGGAAATTGTCGGTGTTTTTTATATATATAATTTTTTTTTCGGCGTGTGTGTTAATAATGTTAATCGGCACTAAAACGTTAAGAAAATAATAATAATAATAATAACGGTAATAATAGTAACGTACGAATATACGAATATGCAAATAACTATCGTTATTAGTAGTGAATAATAATTAAAAAAAATACGGAAAAAATAAATTTCAATAACTGTCTAAGTTTTTGTCTTAATGAAATTGAGTACATCATACGTCATGTCACCATAGCCCACAGTCGTCATGGTAACAACAGCCCACCAGAATGCGTCCGGGATGGACTTGAAGAAGGAATTCTCCGAGCCGGCTTCGGCGAAGTACACCGCGCTCGAGAATAGCACCACACCTGAAATTCATTCGGTCCGTGACTTATTATGGACAAAAACAAAACGCGAACGCCGAAAAAAACAAACGAAAACCGCCGAACGGAAACAATAATAATAACGACGACGACGACGATAATAATAATAACGACGACGACGACGACGACGACGACGGCCGAATATTGAGACGTCCCCACACACGCCCTTCATATTTATATAAATTCCCTCCGGTGGCGAACGTCGTGTACACACACATATACACACGTGTGTCTGTTAGCCACCGGTTGTTTGCCGCGGAGCAGTGGTAATATAGCGGCGGCGAAGGGGTATGGATGGGACGGGGCGGGACGGGTCGTTGTTTTTTAAGGGTAACCGCCGAGACTCATCGGCGTCCTACCCCTAGACCGAGAGGCACCGGTAAAACACTTACCGTTCTCCGACACGTACGCGCCGATTTTTAATTACGCGTATTTAATATTCCTCGTCCGCGCTTGACTCGCGCGACAGTTCTATCCTCGCGCACGCGCACACAGTTCACCGTTATTCTCTCGTGTACGTCTTGGTACCAAAGTTTTGGTTACGTATCTGTGTATATGTGTGTGTGTGTGTGTGTGTGTGTGTGTGTGTGTTTGTTTGTGTGTACTGTACGTTCGTCGTTGGTTGTGTAGGTTTTATATATGCGTCGTGGTTGCCGCTCGCAATTACCTCATGTCACCGTATCCGACTGTAGTCATGGTGACCACGGCCCACCAGAACGCGTCCGGGATGGACTTGAAAAACGACTGGTCGGAACCCGCCTCGGCGAAGTACACGGTGCTCGAGAACAGCACCACTCCTGGAAAACAACACGCTCAGACACAGTGTCCACCCCCGGGAACGCCGCGGCGCGGATACACGAGCTAGTTATACCGCGGTAACGCGCTGGTTACGCCAAAATCGCGCGCGCGCACGCGCCGTTACGGACGTACCAAGTGCCGTAGGCGAAGACATATTCGCGGTTAAGTCGCCGCCGTGTGTCGGATAAGGGGCTAATGGTCGTGTTGGTGGCCGTGGCGACGGTCGACGGTTTTTGTTTTTTTTACGACGTCTACACTGCCCTCCGATAGAGGAATGTTTTGTTCGAAAACTGCCGTATCGAACGTCCGGTAAACCGAACGAATTACGCATTATCGTTGACGAGCGCGCGTCCCTTCGTTTCCGTAAATAAACGTACATTTTTGGAAATCGGACCGACACGTTGGAAACACGCCGTACGTATATATATATAATTCGACTCGAGGGGGCGGCGAACGTCCGGATTTTCGCGGAGAGACGACGGCCATCCTCCCCTCCAACGAAAAAGCGGGCGACATTGGGCGGGGGATGTTATAATTACAACCAGCGGTGAAAGCACGTCGGGACATTCGCTTCGTTCATTAGCCGCCAACGAACCGGCGCGTCCGTCCAACCCCGGACGGAACAGCTTTTGGCGTGCCGCGTTTACACGTCGCGGGCCGAAAAACGTTAAACACCGGCAAAAAAAAAAAAAAACCATGAACTGGCCATGGCGTATTTATGGGGAGCATTTAGCGGTTTTCCCCGGCCCGGACAACGTTCGAAGATTAAAACAATTTTCAAACGCGTCGCTAACGACGTAATCGTAGGTAGTTGTTCGTCGATTGTAACGGAAACAACGCCAGTATATATTATACGTTTAACGGGGAGCGTTTTATTTTTAAATTTCGTTAATTTATTTCCGATATAAAACCGTCTGTTCTAATAAAACCAGCCTACGGCGATGTTGGTGTTCGGAAATTATTTCGCTATTACGACAAAAACTGTCCGTACTAAAAAAAAGTTTTTTAAATACGTCACCGGTCGTCGAACGGCTGTTTTCCGGGACTTGTTCGCGCGATCTCCCGCCCCACTCCCGAGTCGGCCGTCGTAGTGAAGGACCCGGCGTGCCCGTACCCGCCCGACCAAAAGTGGGCCGTTTTTCCTCAATGACGTTATTCACAAAAACCCCGGACGGATGACGTCACCCGATCGCTACGCCGCCGAGAACACACACACACACACGCGTGCGCGTACAGTACGTCGCAAGGTATTTCCATGACGACGGGGCCGTTCCGGGCGCGTCGTCCGCCCGGCCGACAGCTTGTACGCGTACTAGAGCGAACGCGAGCGGACCCTATCAGCCATCGTACGTTGTCGGACGACAGGTGGACGTTTTTCAAACGTGGCTCTCTCCGATCGGGCGACGGTAACGTTTTGGCCGGGCGGTGGGTGAGAAATTCGCCGTGTTTCCCCTGGTGGTGGGAGGAGGAGGTGGTAGGGATGGAAGAGAGTCGTTGTGTTGAATGAAACGCGTTCGACGAAAACGGACGCGCCACGACGGGCTACCGTGGTCGATGTGGCGACCGAACTGTTAACCGGGGCGGTTCCTCGATGGTACGCCGAACGCGAAAATACGCGCGGACTGCGGTAACCGTCCAGACAGACGGACCCCGACGAGCGGTACTCGAAACGGAGTATCGCAGGAGTGGAGACACATCCGAAGCGCCGTCCCGGTACGGTAACGTTCGTTATATTCGTCGCTTCGAAAAACATTTTCGGTTACGACTAACCTAACCTCCCACTCGGAAAAAACGTCCCTCTTAACGGGGGGGGGGAGAAGGAGAAGAGGAATTTACGCCCTATAGTCGTCTCGATAAGGGGTAACACGTTCGAACGGGAACAATCACGGGGTCCGACGTCGTTGTCGGAGGGAAATGGTGTTCGAAAAAGCGCGCGCGCGAGAGGACAAATGATACGGCGGAACGTCGGGCGGCGACCGATTGAAACGTGCGGAACAGAAATCGTTCGGCGACGAACGTCCCTTAACGACCCGAGCAAATCGCCATTGTCCATTTGCCGAGTACTCCAATACGGGCGGGCACGCTGCCGGGTCGATCCGTATAGTGTTCGTATCGTTACGGTGTGTCGGGTACGAGGAACGATCGAGTCTTGTCTACCGTGGCGCCGAACGGGCGCGGTTTTCGTTCCGGTTTTCCCGCGGCGAACGCGAAAACAGGCGAATCGATCCGTCGTCGCGGCCGCACTGGCGAACGTGTGTTAGCGCCAAGTTAGGAAATTGTTACGTCGTTGGGAAATCCGGAGAAATTCGTCGTTTTCGGCGGGGTGGAGTGCGGCGGCGACGAGTAAATCGCGTCCGAGTTAGTCGTCACGAGTACGTACAGCGGCAATACGTCTTCGTCGAAACACGCACACACACACACACACACGTGCAGGCGGCGAGAATATTATTCGGAGTGTGTGTGAGTGAGAGCGCGGGCGTATTTTTTCGCACGTACCGAGCCGAAAAAGTTAAAATCGATATAGCGCCGGCGAACTCGAACGACGACGGGGCGGCCCGGCGAACGACGACTGTACACGCAGACGGACGCGACGACGGCACCACACGCGGGCGTGCGCGCACACACGGCACGGCGATGGTCATTTTTTTGTCGTTCGACACGAACGCGCTGGTTACGTACGTAATACCGACGCCCGGTGACGTAAGGGTGGTCTAGTATTTAGGGTCCCACGTACAAAATACCGGGAGAGGGGAGGTTAGGTTTCGACGAGGGTGTGTTACGTAGGATTAGGCGTGGTCGGATCAGGCGGAGACAAACGTCCGGTGGCCCGTGCGACGAGAGAAACGTAGCTGAAAGGTAAGCTCACCGACCATGTTGTCGTGTTGGACGACGGATAAGAATATAGAGCGGAGAACGACGAATGGGGAATGGGTGACAAGAGTAGACGACAGGCAAAGAAACGAATATAGGTAAGAGGAAGCGTCGTTTGTGGGATACGGCGAGGGAGAATAGACTTCGGTGGTTCGATTACCGCGTTCGGATGGTAGAAGATCGGGAGGCAGTAAGGACGGTTACGGGATCGGCCGGTGAAGAAATGGTCGAACGCGATTGAGCGTGATACGACGACTGCTGGTGCGAGGGACGTGGGAGATCGGGTCGATTGGCGGACCCCGGGACGGCCTGGAAAGAGGCGAGGAATAAGATGAAACAGGTTGCGCCAATGACGCGGAGCCGACTCGACGTTTCTATCGAAAATCCGTACTCGGGATTTCGTACCGGTACAAACAACGTATATAAAGTGCGCGCGCCGCGTCTCGCCGTCGTGGTATACCGGACACATCGTTTTTACGTCTACAAACCGTGATAACAAATAATCCGGACGGTATTCGCATATACCTCGTGTTTTCAATAACAACAGCGACAACAACACAAGAACAGCGATAACAAATACGCGCTAAAACAAAAACGACGCGGTTACGAAACGATATGGTCGTTTGAAAAAATAATTAACATTCGTCCGTTCGACTACACGCGCGCGCGCCATTTTTTATAGGCGCCCCGGACTCGGGCGAGCGCGTAAACGAACGACTTAAAAAATGCTCGCCCCGAAATCTACACGTGGCTACGGTCGGGTACGATAATTCACACCGTTCGCGGCGGCCCTAAGCGTGCCGTTCGTTTTATAACCGTTTCGTTCGGGAAATTCATCCGCGAAACGTCGCGCGACTAACCACGCCGTTTTCTCGCTTTTACGTCACGTGGATCCGTGTAGAATTGTTCGTCACCAGCCGAACGACCGGGAACCGTGATTACCGCCGTCGACAATCGCGAGCATTACCGCGTCCTATTATCCCGATTGTCGCCCGTCAAATGCCGCCGGTGTTCGCGTCCGTTTCGTCGGCACCGAATGGAACGGAAACGAACAAACGGCGTCGCGAATCCGAGCCGGCACGGGCGAATTTGGCATTTTACCGCCGAGCGTCTCGGTCGATGGCCGGCTACACGCCACGGCCGTCGTCTCCCCGACATTACCGACCAGAAAACCGTGTTTCACGTAAACGAGCGCGAACGGCATAAATAGAACACCGCCAATACACCGACGGTATAACGAACGCGCGTAAGTGTTTAAGAACGGCGCGCGTTAGCGAGACAATCGTTTCGAGACATTTACGAAACGGTTCGATAGACGCGGCAAAGTACGGTGGTGCCGAAACCGCGGAACGACCAAACAATGTGACCGCCGAATCGAACGGAATCGGTGGTGGTCTTTTGTTTGTATTCGTTGCGACGACGTCGCGTCGTTGTCGACGTTTCGCGTGTTTAGCCTATTTCACAACCGTGCGCAATCTCTTCCTCGTCGTTACGACCTTACGCCTTTTGTCGTCGCGTTTCTGTCGTTCGTTTCTCGTGCCCTACCCACCCCCAATCACTCCGTCGCCGTGACATGCGCGCGTTCCCAGACTCAACCTAAGCCCCGAGCGCGGCACGCGAATCCCGCCGCGCAATTTAACGCGCGCGCGACGACGCGACGCGGTACGCGGGCCGGGCGTGTCGTCTTACCGATAAACAAGAAAAAAATGAGCAATCCCAGTTCCCGCATGGAGGCTTTCAGAGTGCGTCCGAGGATCTGCAACCCCTTGGAATGTCGGGACAATTTGAATATCCTGAATACCCTCACGAGCCGGATGACCCGGAGTATGGCCAGCGACATGGCCTGGTTGGTGCTCTTGTCCTGCGGGTTCTGCGGCGCCTTGGGCAGGTTCATCGTCGGGTCCTCCTCCTCCGCGATCACCGTGGCCAGCGTGATGAAGTACGGTATGATGGCGATGATGTCGATCGTGTTCATCACGTCCTTGAAGAAGTGCAACTTGTTGGGGCAGGCGAGGAAGCGGACGGACAGCTCGAACGTGAACCACACGATGCATATGGTCTCGATGAGGAAGAACGGGTCGGTGATGTCGGGCACCTCGTCCTCCTCGATTTTCGTGCCGTTGGTGGTGGTGTTGAACACCTTGTAGTGTTTGAACTCCGGCAACGTTTCCAGGCAGAATATCACGATGGACAGCAGTATGACGAACACGGATATGATGGCCACCACCCGGGCGGCCTGCGAGCTCTCCGGGTACTCGAACAGCAGCCACACCTTCCGCTGGAACTCGGGTTTTGGCAGTGGTTTCTCTTCTTCTTTGATAAAACCCTCTTCTTCCCTGCGAACCGAAACGCACGCCGGTCGATTAGTAACGCCGGAACGACCACAACGAGGCCCCCTTCACGCCCTTCAACGTACGGCTAGGGCGTACGTTCGGCCGTCGATTTATCGCGCGCCCGCCGACCGTTTCGATTACGCTATTCGATTCGTATAAGACGTTCGTTCGACACTACGCGTCCACGCATTTTCAGGGAAACGTCCGAAAATCCTGTCGGATTATTCGTCGTAAGTTTTCGGGGAAGAGGGTGTATATGCTCGGTACGATCGCGCGCGTCTTAGACGGCTAGTTTGCGCGGTAGAACGATATACGTATACGAAAAACGGGAACTTTTGACGAAAACAAAAAATGGAAAACAGCTCGGCGTTTGTCGCAATTCGAAAATTCGTAGGCCTCGAACTGTAGGAAAACAATGTACGCGCGCGGTTGAGTAAGTAACACGTGTCGATGGGAACGGGGCGGGGCGATCGATTAACGGACAAAACGAGAAATTCTAAACCTTTTGTCGGTGTGTAATGAGAAAGTCGAACGTATTAAATGTAACCGACGACGAACGTTTAATAAACGACTAACGGGTAGTTCGATTCGTACTTTTAGTTTATAAAGCTCGTCGCGCGTACGCGCTCGAACAACCGAACCGATCGTGGCGCAACAATTGAAACCGACGAAACCGTTATTGCCGACGCGGCGAAATAAACGTCCGGTGCCTCACTAGACGAGGCCAAGTCGCCGATTCCGACGCGACGGCGAGTTAGTCGCGCACGGGACACCGGCACAGGCGTCGGTTTCGGGCGCTAAAACACCATGTCGAAGTAAATAGTAAACGGCTCCGACGACAATTCGACGTTTCCGTCTACGAAATAAACGCGACGCAATCGATCGGAAACGTCGGGACGGTTTGCCGACAATTAGGCCGTTATTGTCCCGTAATTACCGACGGTGGTCGTTAACGGTACGTCCCTAAAACACGGGGCGCCAAGACGCCCACATATAATGTAAGGTAACGGGTAACCGTTTCCTTATTTATTTAGTCTCGTCCGGGATACGCGTATCGGGTCAAAAAAAAAAAAAGTTACCCGAAATGTCGACTTTACGAGACATTACGTAAGTACGTCTACGCACGAGAGGCAATGCACACGCGCGTCGACGGTGACTGTGACGAATACACGGTATGGCGTGTACGAGTATGTTCAACGAGATTTGAAAAACCTGTACTTAGCGCCGTACTTAGCATAATGGTTTTCGAGCGGACGACACTCGTTCGTGTTGTTCTAACCGTCGTTTACGCGATTATCGTACGAGCTGATATGTTTTTTATCGCGAGCAAATTTTTTTTATCCTTCCCTCCGTTCGGTACGCGTGTATCGTCGCTCGTGTCGGTCGTAAATTCGCGTATGGTTCCGTTCGCGGGGTTTTCAACTGCCGACGGACATTCGCCGGTACGATAATGGAGTATCGACCCTCTCGGTAGTGTATGTTTCGTCGGATATTTCGACTCTCGGTAATCGAACCGTCCGTCCTAAGCTAAGAGTAGTAAATGTAATCGCGTCCGTCGGTTTTCGATTATTATTCGTCCGACGAAAGTCGAATACACGAGTACGTGTAGACAAAGACGGTTACGGCCGTTTGAAAATCGAACGTTGTTCAAGAGGGTGGTCCACGTCCGCTCGTGGACGGGAAATAAATAAAACGAAGCGGCGAAAACGAGATTGTATTGATTCGTGCGGGTTGTTTCGTATTCCGAGAGTTACCGACGTATTCGAACGCGCGCGTCAAGGTCGCGAGTCGGGCGCGTAGCTATTTTGCCTATCCAAAAACGCCGACTCGTGAACGCACGCGCTTAACGGAGTAAAGGACCCGACGGGGACGGTACCGTTACTTTTGGGAATTCCGCGCTATGGCGAACAAACGTACTAGTTACGCGCGCGTAAAACCGTACACGTTGGCCGGGTGTTTTCCGTTTTATTCGTCCGATACGGTGGACACTGTTCCATCAGCGGTGCGCCCGTTCACGAGAAACCGTTTTTGGATTTTCGCGCGCGCGTCGTAACGGAACGATATTTCGACGAGCGAAAGGGAAACTTGTCCGTAATCGAAGTACTCGACGTACGAAAAACGGCGAAAAACCCGTGGCCGGTACCGCCGCGAACGTTATCCGTACGAATTCGGGCATTTCGAGCGGGCGCGCAACCGGCCAGGGTTCGGGTCTCGGAGGATCGGTCCTGTGGACGCCACCGGTGGTTGGTAACGTATAAAGGGCCGCGTTACGTTATGAAGACGGTTGGTAACATCGCCGACGGTTATTCGTTCCACCGTCGTACCCGTTAGTAATACGATCGGCGGGCCACGTGGAATTCGAACCCGGGACGGCGGGAGGGAGACGAGAAATTAACGATACATATTTCGTTCGAATACGGGACCACGCGGCACCGGTGGCTAGCAAGTATCCGGTAAATGGCGAAAAACCGACTACACCGTGTCGGCCGCCGTCGCGTTACGCAATAATCGAACGGTGGCAGTTCCGGTGCGTGGTAGGGTGTGGGTGGTTAGGTTAGGGAGGGATGGGCAGGTGCGAACTCCCCGAAGAAAAAAAAATCCGAAAAACGATTTGGGAACGCCGCCCGACGACGACTCGCGCGTATTTTTCGACGAGGGTACGTAACGACGGCGAATTTCAGGTCGTATTGATCGTCCCGTCCGACCGCCAGATATATAGGCTCATCCTCTCTCCGTGCGCGCTGCACCCACGTAAGCCATTTACATTGTTGCCGTTTTAACTCGTTTGCCCGAAGGCGGCGGCGGCGGCGGCGGGCCATGTCCCGACCGACCGACCGACCGCCACCGTCACTTCTCCGTGCACCGTCGCCTAACCTAACCCTCCGTCAGGAAATACCGTAATAAATGCCACGTACCGTTGCGCGCTACCCTCCCCTTCGTCCCTTCGTCACGCCGCCACACTCGAGCGCGCCTCGCGCACGAAGATCCGCCGACGTTATTATTACTATTATTATTATTGGTCCTAACGACGAGGCCGGGAACTTCGCGCCTCGGCCAACGAACCGTACCCAGAGAGGAGAAAAAGGGAATTTCGTACGGAAATCAAACGGCATCCGGCGACTGGACGATTCGCGAGTTCGTACGGAGAAACGCGTGCTTAATCGTTATTTCGTCGACGACGTTCGCGATTCGGTACCAATCACCCGGCCGGGACGAATATCCTATAAGTCCATGTATATGTAACGACGAAAACGTTTGATTCGCGATTGTGTACCTATTCAAACGTAATCGGACGGTTAAATTTCAATTCGCGTACGTGTTCCGAATAGATTACATTTAAACGTTCCGAAACGTGGTAATTGAACGCGAATCAGTTTCGCCTTAGTGCGAGCTAAAACGTTTTTAACGATAAATCTATCGACTAGATTTTAGCCGAACGTCGATTGGCGTTTTCGCGAGCGACAACGGCCACCCGACGTTGAATTCGTTTCCCCGTTAAACCGATCCGTTTCGTACGGTATTAAACGACGAACGTTCGTAGACAAAGAATCCGAAAAACGACGTAACGTTACTACTCTACACACTCGCCGAAACCGGCCCATGTCTATATACGGAGGAAACGCGGTACGAAAATTGTCGTCAAACGAAACGTGCTTATCCAGAGGCCGTGACGCGGCCATTTATCGTGGCGAAATTTTCGGGACGGGCGAAATAATCAGACGCGACACCGACGGAAATGGTTTTCGTTTTTGGCGGACGGTGACGAGAATAAATACGTTATCGACAAACGTAAAGCGAAATTGAAACGCGTGAGCGCCGTGTTTACGGGCTACGGTAAATAGAAAGTACGAGATTTCGAAACTTTCCTGGTAAATACGCCGAGTTCGAAAATCCGAAGAGAGGGGGGGGGAGAAATTTTTTTTTATACGTTCTCGACCTGGCGCGATTTGCCCGCGCGTTATACGCGTGTATATTTATCGTCGCGCCTCGGAATGGGCACGGGTCGGGAAAGTAGGCACCGCGGTAGCGCCGCTCTCGTAACGACGTCGCGGTGGACGGGAAATAATGACGGAAGTCGTTACACCGGCACGCGGAAGTATTCGGAAGACGACGACGGGGCCGCGTGCCGGCGTTTTTACTATTGTTCGCGGTCCCCATTTGTTTCAGGCCGCGCCCGAATGTGCCCGATCTTCTTCACCCTAAGCCGTTGTGCCTAGCGTTCCGGGCCAACCTGTGTCCGGGACCGCGCCGAGCCGAAGACCATTCGAAATCCCGGGCCGGCGTAGGGTCGCGGTCTAGGGGTGGGAAATTCCCGGGCCGGGTGTGGAGACGACCGGGTGGCGACGCGACGGGACGGAAATTCGCGTCGACACGTACTCTAGTTCGTTACCGATCGAGTTATTTTTCGCGCGGTTTTCCCTTTACTCGAGTTTAATTCGACGGGTCGACACACGCGTTTTCGTCGGCTCACTTTTCGCGAACGCTCTCTAATATGCCGACACTGTACGATTACTGTTCGAAAACCGATTGCGTTCTGTCGAACGAAATATCGTGGATTGTTATAATCCGAATCGTCGATTACTTCGGCGGCGCGTTCTATAATACGAACGATATTCATAGGCATACCAAGGGCTAAAGGGAGGGGGTAAACGCCATCGTGTAGGGCTCGTTTCGTTTACTTTCTCGTTAACGTTTCGAAAATTGTGTTTACACCGCGAATACAAAAACGGCGAACTAACGACGACACAATCGCGAAACGATAAAACTCGAGAACGACATTGGGTACACGCCGTAGACCGGTTTCGTTTTGCGTACAAATCATTTCCGACGCCGGGAACGATTAATTGGCGCGTCGACGAGGATCGTCGGCACGTGCGTCGTTAAATGCCGCAGAGTGAATTCAACGAGAACCCGATCGGGGGATTGCAGGCACGTTGGAATCGAGCGGAAAATCGATTCTGGTGGCGTACGTCGACGTAACATCGTAAGGAGCAATTCGTGTTTTTTAAACGCCGATTGTTATTACGCATCGGGCTGTGTAGGTGGACGCGCGACGCGGTGGCGGCCGTGAACCGAGGTGAGTATCCTGGCCGTTTTCGGAAAATTCGGCGGCGTCCAGGGAAAACAGTACGACGAGTTTATTTTTGTACGTTACGCGTCCGGATGGGCGCGAGGAAGAGAAGGAGGGACACGGTTTGAAATGTACTAGCGAACGTCCCGTGTTTGGGATCCAGCGGCGGGCGGAGAAGCAACTCGGAATTCCGGTGCGGAAGGAGAGCTGGTAAGCGCCACGGACGAGTGGGTCGGAGGGACCGGGCGGAACGAGAGTGAGTGAGAGAGATAGATTCCCGGTCCTTCATGTGCGTATATATTCTCGTAGTTGTACACGGGTGTATGTATTCGGTAGAGTCTTCGAATTACGATCCGTTTGCGCACGGAAAACGCCGGCCCGTTTCCCCGTCCGCACTCGCGACTATCCATACCCGTCGCGCGCGTGTCGTCCGGGTAAGCTACACACACACACACACACACACACGAGTCGGCGCGCGTGTTTCTATACACGGGATTCGGAACGGTTTTTTTCGGCACCGATGGGGGAAGGAGGAGTACGCACGCTTGCGCAACGACAACCATTTCTCGTCGTCGTCGTCACCACCACCCTGCCGGCCGAAGGTAATTGTTTGCAGCGACCCGCGCTGCCGTCTTCGTGTACGCGCCAGAAATAATATGCGCGTGGCGAACCGGACTATATCCCGTTCGATAGCCGACATTAAAATCGTTCGTTAAAATGTTTGGATATTATTTCGTCGACCGAAATAATGGCCGGCCGGTACGCGAAATCAAAATATGTCGAAATACAAAAATCGTCCAACGTACGGCAAAAGAATACGCGAAAAGCTCGACGTTTCGCCAATTGGACACGTCGATCGGAAATTACCGATCACGCGCACTTATCGAACGGATCGTAAACGGTTGCCCAGCCTCGGGACGTAGGACGCGGACGTCCACAAAGCGTTCACGTTCACCGTGGTACGTCGTACGTATTAAATTGACGCGTTTACCGATCGCGATTCCGCCTCGTTTGCCGTAGTTCCGAAACGAACGTGTAAATAACGGTATATACGTATAAAGTAACTACGACGGACGGAATAATTTCGACATTTATCTATAAAACGGTAGGAAAAATTAATTTTGAACGGTCGTCCGAGGATTTCGTGTTTTCTATAATATTAACGTCACAAAGCCGGGCGTGTTTACGGCTAAACTTTTTGTCGGTTCCCTTTCATGACTAAACGAGGGAAGACACAAGTCGAAAGTCAAGTCTAGGCGTGACCTCTCTTACCCTTTCTCTCTCTCTCTCTCTCTCTCTTTCTCTTTATTTATATATATATACGTACGTACGTACGTATAAAGGTGGCCGAGAACTACCGTAAAGTCATACAATAAAAAATCCACTTAAAAGCACGCGGAATTTCCCGTGGTTTTTGAAAAAAAATAATAACACGTTTCGCTTTAATAATTAATCGGTCGTTTCGCCGTACCCTATCGGTCGTATGTTTTTTTTATACGAAGCACGAGTTAAAAGAAAAAAACGAAACGAAAACGTCGCTTTTATACACAGTGAACTTGGCGCGCGTGCGCGTTTTCGTTCACACGCACACACCGCTTAAAAAAATACTGTCGTAAGAAAGTTTTCATCGAAAATCTTCGAACATTTTACCGTGTTCATTTTCGAATTGAAATAATGGGAATCGAAATTCGTCTATCGTTAATGGCCCCACTACGAGACCACTATGGCGTGTAAAACGAAAAACGTAAAACGAATTCTACACGTTCGTATACGCAAACATTGATAACGATAACCATTCTGTTATCACGAACGATAAATTATAACACTACGGAACAGTGGTTATTCATAACGTTGAATCGTACGCCAGTACAATGCGTTCAATAATCTACGGTCGTTACGGCTTTTATAGGATAGCGTGTTCGGTTTTATAGTCCCTCATTAGCGGCGTTCGGGATTAAACGTTTTTCGGCGATTTTCTTCGTTTCGTCTCCGCCGAAGCGTCGAAGGTTATCGAGAACGCCAGAGTCGCGGACGGACGTACTACGGCGCAGTTCGATCGTCGTCATGTCGCGGCGCATAGGCCGACGGTCTACACTAACCTAAATTTGTTGGTGGCCAGTTCGCCGAGCTCGTAGAACTTAATCTCCTCGGAGAACACGTCCAACGGCACCGTGGTCGGCCTCCTCAGCCGGCCGCCGCTCTGGTAATAGTACAGTATGGCGTCGAACGTCGGCCGGTTCCGGTCGAAGAAGTACTCGTTCCGCAGCGGGTCGAAGTACCGCATCCGCCGGCACGGGTCACCCAGCAACGTGTCCGGGAACTGATTCAACGTCCGCAACTGCGTCTCGAACCTCATACCGCTCACCTGAAACGGACGATCGCTGTAATTCGCGCGTTTCGGCGGGACGTAAACGCAATATACCGCGATCGACTCGAGCGGTAAAATGTCGGTGGATGGGATGGGGAGTGGTACTTGCGAAGTCCGCAAACGGCCGAAGAGGTCGAGAACCAGTCGTGTTAGACTGGTACCGTAGTTAAACGTGGTTACCGCGTACACGGTCGAATGGGCCGCAAAACACGTATTCGGTTAGAAAGACGGGAGTGAGGGGCTGGGGGTTATAGCGCGAAATTCGTTTAGGAGAACGCCGAAGGTCCCGCGAATTAATCCGTTTTCACGTTTCCGTACGAATAGTATGGCAAGTGCCCCCATCCCGCCCAATGACTTGGCCCACACGTTCGCCCGTTCGGTCGACAGACACGAACGCGTCCCTTCCCTTACCACCCACCACTCCCCTTAGTCGCAGTAAACTCTTGCGTGTAAATCGTATCGCTTCCGGTCGACGGTTTAGTAAAATGGTCGGCCACACCGGCGCGAAGCATAGCGCAGACGGTACGTAATACAGTATGACGTTCCGGAACGTCGTGCGTTGTCAAAAACTTGTAAACCGATCGAACTTACGGCGATCGCGTGCCTCTAACGTGCGTGCGCGTCACGGACGAAATGGTACGGCAAGCACGAAGCGCACACGCGTACGTATTTTCGACTCGGACGCGACGGAGGAATCCTTTTTCGTTGGTACGCGCGCGCGCGTGTAGCGTACACGGCCGGTGTTCGCGGTTGGGGTGAACTTTACACGAACGGGCGTTGTGTATACGTCACGCGTAGCCGCACGTCGGTGTTATACGCTACGAAGACGAACGACCACCGGGCGGCCGTCGGAAATACGGTAGGCGCGGTTGCCGAACGACCGGAAATCATTCCGGTCAACCGAAACGTGTTCATGGCACGTACCGTAACAGTCCGGCGGTCGTGTTTCACGCGTCCGTTAACCGTACGTCGTGGGTGAACGGCCGATATTTCGAAATATTATTAAACGATTGATTAACGTTATTCGACCAATAACGACGTGGATACTAGTCTACAGTCGCCCGCGTCAGAACCGTGCGAATTCGTTCGAACCCGAGCGATCATAACACCATCGTCCGCCCGGGTGTTTACAACCCAAATAGGGCGTTCTGTTAATAATTTCGAATTATATCGCGACGCCCGTCCGGTCGCGAAATGGCGTTACATCCGCCGTACGTACGCGTGTTTCTATCGGTTAGGTTGTTTGTGACCTTCGCGCGGATGATGTAAATGGTTGCCCCTTGTCTTGTCACCGCGCACCATTCACGTGATAGTTTTTAAGAAGTGGTAGTTCTTAAGGATTATTGTGAATTAGATTCGATGTACGGGGGGCGAGGTAAAACAACGTGGGCATAGCTCGCGTTGCTCGCCTACCCTTAAGGACGATCGTTTTTGTAAGACTTTTGTGTGTTAAATTTTTCAATAAACGATGGCGACTCACTGGTCCGAAGTACTGCCTTCAGGCATTTCGGGCCAGTGAGGGTATTGCCGATACCGTGGAAAAAAAAGGTTGTTTGCGACGGGAAATCGTTACAATTCGTCGTAACCGATTATTAGTCGTTCCGAAATACGATAGCGAAAAAATCGACAATCGGGATACGCGACTGTCAGTAAACACGTCCGAAATACGTTTGAATACATTTTGGCCGACCAGCCCTATTGTCCCGAATACGTACCAACCACGGTTATAGTAGTTAACTACGCCGCCGTAGATAACGCGCGACGTGAACGAAAACCCTTCCCCACCCGACCATTATAGTATGACGTATGACGCGACGGTTTCGTCCGCGTCGATATGCGTGGGTTCGCGTGTATCGTTTTCGATTCGAACGCGGTACGCGCCACTACGCCGCTTTCGGACACGCACGCACGAGTTGGCGGCAATACGCCCGTCGAATCAGACGAGCGGTTGATTTATTCCGGCGCGCGGAATTAACGGGCCCCCCCTACCTTCCGAAAATATCGCGTCGCGTCATCGACGCGTTTCGGGCAAACACGCGACATACGCGCGCGCGATTATTATTTATTAAATGTATTTATTGTCGTCGTACCGAATACGTTTCCATTATTCGCGAGTCGGTTCGATTAATAACACCCCCCCCCCCAAATCTACCACTATGTGTTCGTCCCGTCGCGATTTAATTCGGCGCAATACGTCGCTACGCCGCATTAATAGTTCGATTCGGTACTAATGACAGACGGGAGGATTTCCCCTGTCGCCCGCCGGTGTCTCGGACTGCGCGAACACCTCCCGCCCCACCGGCATGGTCACGGCGGACGTTTCGGACTACTCTCGTTTTCCGGGCGATTCTTATTCTTCTAGCGTCCGTTCGCATTTTGTCGGACGGACAGAAACGTCACCGCGACTCGATCGACGGAAACAATACAATATACCGAATACGTTTTTGTACGCTCGGTCACTGACCGTTGTCCGGGCGACCGTTACGCGATCGTCAATGAAAACCGCCGCGTAGTCTAATAATGGTAATAATATTCGTCCGAACCTATAACGTTTCGAAGGAAAACGTCGTCGTTTTTGGACCATACGTTAGTCGCGTAGTGGTTTTTTACCGGGAAAATCGTTTAACGACGACGAAAAAAACCTTCAAGTATCGAAAGTGGCCAAAAAAAAACGTTAAAATATAACGACGATAATAAAAAAAAAGAACCTCGACATTTTTTAATCGTTCGACACGACGGAATTATCTTTGTGGAGACAATTAACGGCCCCCTCCCCCTCATAGTATTTTAGCCTCGTATAACGGATAAATTTTTTCGTAATATCTCGCGCCGAGCTTAAACGTTTAAACGCCGGGATATATAATAAAGAATAATTAGCGCCGTGAGGCGCTGCGGTGCGGTAATCGTGCAAGATATAAATGCGTAATTATGATAATATTGCGTTACGAGTACTATTAGCGTGTATATAACGACAAAAGTACATAAAAAAACAAACAAAAAACGCGTATTTAAGCGGAAACGTTTAAACTAACGACTTGGGTTTTATTTATAAACTTTCGAACAATGACTACAGACGTATATAAAAATACGTGCGTACGTACGGTATAAATCTCGGGGGAAACTTTTAATTTGACGTTCGGAGCGTTTTACGCCGGAATTGTTATCGTTCGTATCACGCGCTTAGGCCGGATAAAACGTTTTACCGAGGGAAATTTTTAAACGCACCGCCGAATCGCGACGGACGTAAAACCCACCCCGAGAAATTGTCGTTCGGTAATATAGATCGGTGGGTACACGTTCCGATTTCGGATTCCGATTTCGCCGGGTGCCGACGATCGTTAATTGTGACCGGTCGTCGTCGGTAATGCCCGGAGAACGGCGACAACGTACCGAACCCGATGGAAATACGCTATTTTCGGAACTAACGAAAGCGGTTTTCCGTGTACTCATTACGAATGGTGGCGAGAATTCGTATCGTCGCCCGGCGCTTACACGGCTACGTATTATATTAATCCGTCGTACGCGTCCTCGGTTTTTACCTTTCGGTTAGGTGAACAGCGGTTCCTCGGAGACGAAGTTGTCGTTGGCTTTTTGGCGGTTTCCCACGACAATCGCTCGTCTTATACCGGTTTATTTATATAACCATTAATAACTCGTCGTGGTTGTCGCCGTATTTATTATTAGCCTATTATGTCGTAGTTTTACCCGATGACGATCGATCGCGATTGTTAAAAAATGCGAATCGATACGCGCGACGAACGAAACTGTAATTTTTGGCTGCTATTTCGGGGGACGTGCGAGTGTAATTAAGGGTGTACAGGGTCGACCATTTGCGGAGTGACGCAATAATAATAATAGGTCAACGTCGAAAAGGGGTAAACGCGTAATATTCGGTGGCGTTGTATTATCGACGGGCGGTGGCTGCTTCGAGAACGGCGTTAACGTTACAAAATTATTCTATTTCCGTGAACGAAAACCACGGGGAAATACACGACGTACGTGCCAAAAACGAGGGAAACGCCGGAAACAAAAAAATGAAAAATACGAAGTTTTCTCGAAAAAAAAATTCACCACGCGTATTTGATCGGATTCGTGGGAATATCCGAACACGGTCATCCAACGCGCATTTGGAAAATGGTCAACTCGTTTACCGTTTCGAAAACGACGGGTACGCTGGATGAAAATACGGCGGTCGTTTCGTACGTTCGCTACGTATTCGCCCGTTATCAGTCGTCGCGCGTCGGTTATTGTCGCGCATATGTCGTAGGCGTCCAACACATTTCGCCAATTGCTTTTCGTCCGCCGGAGCGTTCGTTACGCCGGCGTCACGGCCAATATAATTACGGGAACACGGGCAACCGAATAATGGACGACCGGGACGGCCAATAGCTACGGCGTCGTCAGAGGATATATTACGATACGATCTAAGCCGTTTGGAGAGCGAAATCCCCCCTCACCCGGGTTTCTACGAATCTTCGGGGGTTTCCGTAGAGACTCGCCCGCAAACGTTCCACATTTGGCCGGTTAATAAACTCCGCCGGTCTCGTAAAGCGTTCTCGACGAGTGCGCGTCTGTTTCGTTTTATACTCGGAACACGGTCGTTTTCGTACCGCCGGAGTCGGAACTCGGTGGAAAATATAAAAAAGTAACCGGCGCGATTCGTCCGATTGTATTTAATCGAAAACCCGCGGAAAACCTACGAACGTTTCGACGGACCGTGTAATTGTCGTTCACTATCGTCGTACGACGACTATACTCTACGCAACGCCGGGAACGATAACCGATTAACGGTAATTATCCTAACGGTCCTATTATTGATACGTATCGGAAATTGGCGAAGATTCGAATCGATACTGTATTACGGTTTCAATTCGACCCTTTAATTTGGGGAAAATTATGGAAAAAGCGCCGCGTTTCGTGTCGTTCGGGTAAATTTTCGCGGCCGGGTCTCCGGGCCATTTGGACTCTATAGGCCGGCGACGATAAATTCCGGAGGCAAGAAAAACGGAACGCGCTAAAAAAACTATCCGAGAATCGCGACGTGGCAGGTTTTTTTTGTAAAATTCGAAAGATTTTTTTGGTTCGCCCGTATACGGTTCGACGACATTTTGTGTGGTGTCGACCGTCTGTTCCACGTGACAACGGTTTATCGGGCCGCGACCCTTGCTGTCCGATCATGTTTCTAAAGTTCCGTCGAACCGGTCAACGCTATCGCGACCGTCGTTTCCGATCGATAAGGGGGATGGGACGAGAAAATTCGCGCGCGACGTTCCTCCGGAGCGATAGGCGTAAAATTGGACGGCCCATTCGCCCACCGTGTATCGAAACTCGGTAACAATAACGCCGCGACCGTAGGTGACGATGTACGCGGCACGTCCGAAAAATTCTCCAACTAAATTTCCGATGTGAGTGCGGAAAACGTTATCGGCGCGTTCGGTGGCTTCGGTCTCGAGTATTATTCGGCTGGGTGGGCGGTGTGTTCGTGTACATGCTCGCAATACGGAACGGAAAAATACGCGATAAAATTTTGTACCGGACTTCGAAACATTCCCGTAGAAAGTTATTCGACGATAGCGTTCCGCGACGAAACTACATGTCGTTTTACTACATACACGCGGTGAAAACGGTTCAAAGACGGTCGACAGTCGGATTTAAGGCGACTTCGTAAATATTCCGTCGTTACGGCGCCGCGTGAAGAATAACCGGCCTCGTTACGTCGACTAAACACGAAACGACAGTAGTTCTGTTTTGGACGGCCAACCGTTTATTTAAGCGCTAATAATTATTATTCGGGCGAAGCGAAATTTACGAGGGAAAAATATACAACGGCGCGTTCAATACCGACGCGAATCGCGTTTATAAAATAAACGTACTTAAATATACGCGCTCGTGTGTGCGTGTATGCGCGCGTGCGTGTACGAGTTCTCGAAATGCGTAAAGCGTAACGTAATATAGAAATTACTCTAATTCGCCGACAAACACTCGTAAGTACATTCGTACATACACGTAATGCGCACGAGTATCAATAATGTATAAACGTGTACATACATAAACGTACGTAGATATATATATATATACGCGATTGGCTTACGTAATAAATTCCAAATATTCCTCTCGCGAGAGATATTTTTGAAATTAGAACGTTCGCCTTTTTCGAAACCGACGAAACTAAGTACGAAACGTTCTTTTAAATAATATTTCGTACGATTTACGTTACGCTATTTAGCGCCTTCGTCGATTTTAATAAATTTCCGGGAGGATAGGGGTGGGTTCACCTTCTCCGCGTGTGATATTTAACGTTACGCGTTACGAAATCGGATTGAAATATCGACCGACGGTTCGAAAACGTAATTTCGATATTACCTTTTTCCGTCCGATTTTTACGGTATTTCCGATAAGTTGTTGGAAATTTGACGGGGAAAAAATGAACGGGATTGTTTTATTAGAAAACGAGGGAAATTAATTATTTATTCGTACGAAGAACCCGAGGTATAAACAAAATAAAAAAATGGACTTTTTCGATATATATATATATTATGGGATAAAATAAAGGTTTTTCGAAAATTGTTCGGATCGAACGAACGAAATTGTCTTTTTGAGATTAACTCGGATTATCCGGCCGCCTCGTCCGGATAAGTTGAATGATTTCTCTTCCTCAACAACCACCACCGCCACCACCGCCTCCACCATTATAACCGCGAAGGATACCCTACGATTGATCGGTCGACGGTAAGCCGTTCGTCGTGAATTTCGCGTTGACGCGCGTCGATTTACGTATATAAATATTAGTCGATATCGGGCGACCGTTGGTCGTTCGTTGTTCCGGACGCACGATTTCGGCGCGAAAATTACACAAAGGGTTCATCGCGTACAACGCCGCGGCGGCACTGTCGGTGACACTTACGTTGATCGTCACTCGTTCGCAGAAGTCGTGGTCGTGCGGTATCGGTTCGAATGTTGAGCTCCCCGAACAGTGTTGCGGATGGCCGTGCGTGAGGCCTGTGCCAAGATTTGCCCCTGGACCACAGCCGTCTTCGTCTTGGGTACTGAGTTTCGGCAGCGACCTACGAAAATGAAATATTAGGTCCTTACGCGACGACGGAATAACGTTCGTCCTGACCAGGGAAATCGCGGTTACCCATTACCGGCCGACCGGTTACGTTTTCGTTTATCGGTCGCGCGATCGACCACGAACGCGCTAAAAGTCTTCGCGACGGACCCCGCGAAACGTTAACCAGCCGTAATGTCACGCGTCGTCTACGTACACGACGAGTTCGTATTTTCGTGTTCACACGCAGAGAGTTTTCAAACGAACCGTACGTATTCGGGAAAGGTTTTGTAATCGTTCGTAAGTGTATGCGGCCACCGCTGACGTTTATTAACGATCGATCCTCGTAATATTTACGGTTATTAGCCGTAACGGGTGACAAATCGACCGATACGACGCGCGACATACGGGACCGTCGACGGGGGCGTTTAGTTCGTTTTACGGCGTCGAACGCTAAAACGACTCGAAATCTTAACTAAAATAAACGCGATTTTCGAAAATGAAGAGATATTTTTCCCGCTCATCAAATACACACTCTATATACATATATATGTACAGTATGGATAGTTTGTGCGTTATGCCACCCAGTTAGAAATTAGAATTACGACGTAGAATTATCGATACAATCGAGTAATCGACGTTTTTTTCGGGCATTATGAAAAAATGCTAAATTTTTTTGGACGAAACAATCGATTGGTTAGCTTTTAACGTAGACATATAGATATATCAAACGGCGTACTCGGGGGACAAAACGCCGTGTAAATTATAAGCGATCGTCCGGTTCGAACGAAACGTCATTTATTAATTGTTATTTAGCGATTAACTCTTGAAATCCACTCGCGTTTAAAATGCCTCCCGCTAACGAGTTTAATCGCTCGGAACCGCTCCCACTCCCCTATAAACCGTATAATAAACACGTTGGTCCACACGAACTCGTGTAGGTCAGAACGTAGTGACCGCAAATTTGCGGAAAAAGTAGCCGACCGAGTGACCATATAGCGATTTACTTAACGTGACGTAACGTCGTCGGACAGACAGAATTGCCGAAACGAATAACGAAAAACCGTTCCAGGTGACCACCGAGAGAATTCGGATCGCTGGACACGCAATTTGTTAACGGAACGCGTACAGTCACGCGCGCGATCTTGATACTGTAGCGGCGGATAC
Organism: Geopemphigus sp. TES_GeoC_2020; assembly: GCA_025469175.1. Lineage (NCBI taxonomy): Eukaryota > Metazoa > Arthropoda > Insecta > Hemiptera > Aphididae > Geopemphigus > Geopemphigus sp. TES_GeoC_2020. Next base: position 23,598 of record JAIPRN010002317.1, read on the forward strand.
AAAACCGTACTTATCGGTTTAAGCGAACGGCCGGTGGCGGCGTCCGATGTCGCGTGTTTTCGTCCGCCTAATTACGCGGAACACGACGACGACCCTCTCGAAAATCGGCCACCATCAGCGTATTTACGAGGGCTCTCCGGGCGTATTATGCGCGCGTCCCTGTCAATCAGCGGCCCTTCACACCCGCGAGAGGGTATTCGCGTAAACGAGCTTTTGTAACGAGAAAATTCGAAAAATCTCCACGTAAGTAGGTATCGCCAGTATTCGCGTGCGTGGTGAAAACACGAAAAACCAATTTTCCGCCGCGTAACGAAGGATTCGAAGTAAGTGTTACGCCCGTATATCCGATAGACCGGAAACATTTGTCGGAGTACGACGAGTGATGCGAATGAGCAGGGACGGGCGAACACGCAAAACCCGTGGCGAAACCGGGGACGTTGAACGTTTCGGATGTGCGGGTTTAAACGTTTGAAAATTTCCGGGCGAGAAGACGACACGCGGTTATGGACGTATACCCCTCTGCGTCTGTCCGTCCGTTCGTGCGATGAGTATCAATTTCGGTTACCACCGTTACAACGGGCAACGATGTTTATCGTCGAGGCCGCATGACCGCTATGGTAACCATGGGTACCATCGCCGCTATTTCGGACCAGACGGTGCGGCGACAACACTCGTAAACCGCCCTGTCGTCATACCCCCGACTCGCGACCGATTACCGAGGTTACGATCCTGGTCACGTCGTGTTTGTGTTTGGTTGTGCGTGCGCGATTGTCGTCGTCGCGTAGTCGACGCAATATAAAAACCACCATTTTTTCGTATCGCCCCGATTTTCGGACGGTAATACACGCTACCGAACAGTATAGTCGGCTTTTGGCCGTCGTTTTCCCGGCGAACATTTCCGAAATATTACGTGACCCGTCCGAGAATGTACGTGGCGTGTCCAACCGCCCGATATCCGCGCGACCACAACTTCGTCCTACAGATCGTCTCGTCGCGTTCCATCGATAATTGCCATTAGACATCAGTTTTAGCGAAATGCGCGCCCGCCAAAGACGAATGGTAAACTGGCCCGCGTCGTGCTTGGGTTTTCTTCGTACGGCCACTACCGAAGAAAGCAACCGACGACCCGAATAGAGACGCCGTCCTACGACCCGAATAATTCGGTTTCCCTCCCTCTGCCGCCGATACGTTTTTAATTTTCGAATTCGTAAAATAGGAGTCACGCGTTCTACCGTAATCGTCATCGACGACCAACGTAGATAAAATTATTGCGTCCGACGTCTGTGGACCGTGCTCACGGTAAATTGTGCTCGGACGAAACCTACACGGTTTGCGGTTGCGTGTCGCGTTTACGATCCACATTTGGCCTTACACGAACGTATTTAGATAAAATTAAAATTTTATCCGTCGCATATAACGGACTACACACATATATAAATACATACTCGGCTTTACGGATAAATTACTATATGTGTGTATGTATATATATACCGCGTAACGGTATAATTATTGCGTAAATATTATGATTCGATATCAGTCTCGAGAAATCGTAACCCATTACTTTCCCGCTATAAAAAATCTCGAAGAAACATATTATCGTAGTCGCGATTGACATACATTTATATGTATACGCAAATATATATATATATACACACACACACAAATTGTATACAAATAAAGGTCGCCCGAGTAAATTACGTTCGTGACCATTGTCAATTACTGGACAATCTATCATTACCGACGACCGGGTGACTGACGGTGTTGTGCCCGAACGATTTTTCTCTCCTCTCCCGCGAAATTTAGAAGAGAACAGCCTTCACCGCCGCGCGTATTTAATAACGATAAAAGCGGTCGTCGTTTCAAAACGGCCTCTACACGCCGCTCGCACGGGTTAAGTGGCGAGGAATGGATTCGGAAATTCGAAAACCCGACTCGTGCGCGCCGAATCAAACTAACTCGGACAATTTTCGAGGAAACATCGATTCCGATTATAAGTCAACGGGCGCCTCTTCCAAATGTTCGGGCAATTGTGTTCATCGAACAGACGTTATACAGGGATTGTACAATTTATCGCGTCACGATCGCCGTCGACGGCGGTTTATCGTCGACCATTGTATCGCTCGGACATTCGCGAATCGATCAACCGTCGGCAGTCGTTACGTTGAACAATGTCGTCGCTGCCGTGCCGTGACGTTTGATCTATATACGCCACGAGTGCGAGCGACCGCCACCGTTCGTGGGCGGACACAGTATTCGGTCGCGACGTTGTATAATATATTTTTGGGAATTATCGATCGCGAGAATGTTTTCCGACGCGAGTTAAGAAATGACCTCTTAATACACGCACACACAATTATACCTATAAGAAGTTTGCACGCAATAGGCCGGTTACAACGATCGAAGGCCGCCGAGTGTAGTATATTTGTAGAATGGGCGGAGAGACGAAAAATAATTGGGTCGTAAGATTCAAATTAACTGCGGACAACCGTGAAAATCCGAACCGCGTCAAAAATACCGAGCGTCACAAAAACGTTGGCGTCCATAATTCGCGGAGAGTTTTCCGATCGTAAAGCACGATTTATGGGTGTGTGTGTTTGTTCAAAGGCGGGAGGCGAGAGGAACGGACAGTCGGTAAAGGACATAAATATTCGACGAGCACGACGAAATTATAATCGCGAAATCTATTGGAAGCCGGGCCGAAATGAAACGGAGCGCGGTAGACGCGAACGTAATGCGACGTCGAATTTTCGAATATTTTCGCGGCGTGCCGTCGCGCGGCAGCTGGTGGCGCCAAGCCCCATTAGCCGTCGGTGGCGGGCGGCACACAGGGGACGTGATTATTGTCGAAACAATACGCCGAACGCGAGGGATCGATCTCACGACCCCTTGCGCCACGAACCATATTCTATTTTTTTTTTAAACTTAGTTTTCCTTCTTGTTTTACGTCGTTCGTCAATTTAACGCGCGTTATTTTAAAATACGTTTGGCGCTCACGGGAGAACCGTCGGCGGCGGCAACGGGGACGGTGGAGATGACTGTGCAGTCGAATATGTTATTACCGTATTTATATTAACGACTTCAAGCCGCCACGTCGGTTTAACGACTCTGCCGTAAATCGCGGGAAATTCTACGGGGAAATTCGAACGTGGAATCCGCGAAAAAAGTGTACGTTTCTATTGGACTGTTGTACCTATCGCCACGATCTTTGTGCATAGATAATTTGGAACATTGATCGACTATCGAGCGCGAGGTTAGGTAAGCGTAAGTCGTAAGTGCCGCCCTAGATCTGTAAATAGCGAATTTCGTTTTGAAAATTTGGTTGCCGATTTCAGTTGTACGAGATTCCGTGTTTATACAAATAAAAAACGATAAACTTCCGTACGAAATTCCGTTTTATCAATTCGTAAAATTTCAAAACCTTCGCGTTCAACGACGTACGATGTTTACGTGTGTAGTATATGGATCGTCAGCGTCTATGGTTACATTTTTTACTTCAACGGCGGTAAGAGGAGCGATTTTTTCCTTAAATTATTCGTAATGTTTTTTTCCACTAGGCATATATTCTTGTCACCTTCTTAACGACGGGCTTTTTCTTTTGAAAAACGTTCTCTATTTACCAATCGCCGATCGAGTACACGATATTACGACGGTTAAACAATCCTGGGGTTCGGGACGTAACGCTTTACGAACGGTCAATATTGCGGGTAAAAAAAATAGATAACCTAACCGACGCCGACGAGAGAAAAGTAGTTCGGAAAAAGAAATTTGACACGATTAAGTACGAAGGAGGACTGTACACGGTATTTATCTTCGATCGGCCGGTTTTTCCTAAAGACGTATTATAGTGAATAACGAACGAAAATGAACGGTGTCCAAAAATCGGATTTGTTTGATTCGCGTACGGACAACGAATAAGAACTTAACGCGAAAATAATTCGAAAATTACATTTTAAACTATGACAAGCCGGGTGTTCTCATATTCGCGTTACGCACGGACAACGTACGTCGTCGTATCGAAATTCGTTATTGGACGCCACGAAACGTTCCGAAAAACGAATAAAAACAAAAACGAGTCCCGGAAATTCCTCCGGGAAATCACCAGAGGCGGTCAAACTAACTGGTCGCGCAAACATTTCCGAGCTGAATTTGCCATCGATCGGATAAAACGGCTCGTCGAAGTGCCCCAACAAAAACGAACATTCCGTTATACTACCGTATAATGTAGTCGTCCTGTTGAAAGTCGGAGTGAAAGATTAACGAAATTTATCGCGACATTTTCGATTGTATTTGAAAAACGGCCGTACGGGAGGTTCGGGTGAGTCGATACACGACGAATACGCGTATATTGGACGGATAATGAACGACCGAATTTCGGTAGAACACCGCGAATTATGAAAACAATTATAGACGCGAGTTGGACGGGAAAAGAGCGGGGCTATGTATGGACAGATGGTGGATACGGAAAAGCTAGACGGGGAGTGAGAGGGGGCGAAGAGACTGTCTGAAGTATAAAACGTTATTCGCGACGTCTGAAACGTGGCGTAAGTATTTTGTAAGACGTCGGCCGAATGTGATTTCGCTAAAAATTAAAAACGAAAAACGGGAAAACGCGTACGTTTTCATACGGATTACCCCGGCCGACCGCGGATAAACTTATCTGCGAAGTCCGTGGCGTGCACGGGAATTCCACGATAAATTCGTGGTGCGCATTTCGTTCGCGCGTAAGTACACGACCGCCGTATGAAACGTTTGCCAAAAACCATGTCGCCAAAACGACCGCCTTTCGGTTTACGCGCGCTTTATTTTCCGCGAACCACAGACGCGTACTGGTTTATGTGCATATGTGTGTTTGGAGGGGGGAGGTGTTTTTCCTTCGCAAAAACCGAGCGATAAATTAATAACGTGTCTCTCCCCCCCTATCACGTATATGATACGTACGGTACGATTTATTAATGTTATTCTCGTTGTCTGACCGTTATTTTTGGTATTTTTTTGTGGCTGCGGTTTTTTTTTATTTTGTCCCAACGACGTTCTCCGCGCGCGCGTGCGCGCGCGCCAAAGGACAAACACGCGCGAAATTTACGACGTCATTTCCTAGCCCGGATAACCGCGTAACGGCACGAGTACGGTTTAAATCATTTTGGCGCCATCGCGTTTTTCGTGAACGTACTATTCATTTACGCGGATCGAAAATAGCCGAAATCAAAAACAATTTCGGCGGAAAAAAACGAAAATTGATGCCAAAGCGTTGCCATTGTGCGCGTCACGACAATCGAATAAGCTAACGAATGCACGCGTTAAATACTCCGGGAAAACGCGTCTAGCCTTAATAAAAGAATCGTTTAATCCCGACTTGGCGTTAATATTACGCGAACGTTTTGAGTAGGCAAATCTTACACGCATCGCCGTGTTTCGACACAAATCATACGCGTATTTTACTTAATTTTCGTTTCGGTAAGCGTTTTTAAAACACCTTTTAAACGTTTTCCTTTCGTTTCGAAGAAAACGTCGACGTTCGTAACCTTTTAACACGTTCGTTAAAGGCGTTTTCGAAATTTTTTTTAATGAAGTCGTTTCATTCTCGAAAATAACTTTCGACTTTGGGAGTTAATAAAAAGGAAAGAATGTAGACGACTTTTGACTTTGTTTGACTTATATATTTGTTTTCGTATTAACTTCATTTGACAAGTTTGAAAATTGATTACCTTGCCCAACCTTGTCTGAGCTAACCTTCATTGACGAAAATCGGTAAACACACCACCGACGTATATTAAACGACGGTTTCAAATGTTAGTATTACAGGCAGAGTCTCAGCTCGTTAATCATTTGCGTATATATATATATAATTCGTTTTAAAGTAATTCGGAACTTTGAAATACACTTTAAATAACTAATACATATATATATATAAGTGACGTTGTTATCGAATATCAAAAATTTTGCGCGAAATTAATTCTGCCGTACTCGTTAAAAATAAAAGTTACGTGAATACAATTTTGCAAAAAAAGAAACCGATCGACGAATTTCGTCGATATAATACGACAAGCGTTGAAAACAATTTATACATTATACATATATATATATATATATACATACGATTATTCGCGTACATTTTAAAATTTTAATTTTTACTCGTCAAACGTTATAATATATATCGCGTCTACGTAACTACGAATTAGTCGATATTGTCGTGACGTGGGGGAATTGTTTTATCCATTTTTTATGTCCACTTGACGTTGTATTTCAACGCATTTTCCACCGATAATAATTACGGAATTTCGAGAACCTTTCGAACAAACCAGGAAATCTTTTCTTGGCGTTTCCCCACTAGCCATCTGGAACACGTTTGGGATGAAAAAGCGCTCGTAGAATTGTCGACGGTCGATTTTGTGCGGCTACGTAACGTCGCGAACAAAATAGCGTTTACGTACGGAACTTACGTTCGGCGTATGTTTTCAGACGTGTTTATGGAACATTTCGCCAGACAGAAACCTCGGGCAGTGGCAATAATCGGTTCGGACGTGACTGAAAATTGCGAATATTATCGCCTAACGGCCAGTATATATATATATATATATATATATACACGAGTATATGACGTTTGTAAATGGAACAGCCAAAATGTTTACGAGTAATACACGCGTGTAGTTTGCTCGAAGTGACATATTGTACGCATTGGTTTGTAAACGGATCGTCGTGGACTGGACGGGGTAGCGGGTTCGTTTAAATTCCCGGCGGTTAATAATGTATCAGCCAGAGTCAGTTTTACTTTTGTTCGGGCCGTAAAACGAAAAATGGCCGCGGAAAGCCAATAATTAATAATTTAGGGTGTCGTAATTTATTCGTTAACGCGCGCCGTCAAAACGGATACACGGAGGGGAGGAAAACCGCGAAAAATTTTTAATTAACCTAACCGTTGGGTCGACCGAAATTGTTCGCTGACCGCGACCGTGTGACGTGCGGTGTACACACGTCCGGGTGACGACGGTGAAATTTACAGCACAAAAACGATATAGGGGTGGGGTGTTAAGAGAAGGGGGGAAGAGAAAAAAGAAAAATCTCACCATCGTTATCGACGCCAAAGTCGCGTTTTATTTTTACGCACTTTCGACGATACGAGTTCATCAACGCGTCGTAGATTTCGCGTATGTATATACGCGTATAGACAAACAATTACGGTTTACTTATTGTTGTTTTCACCTATCACCGGGAAACGATCGAAAAGATTTTCCGAAACGTTCGTGCGCGTTCCACAAATATCTGTACCGCGGCAAAATTTCAAAATTCGAATTTTCGTATTGAAACATATTTTTGAAACGTAACGGTAGCTGTAACGTATCTTAATCAACACGTTTCTTAAATAGTATGCCTCGTCGTAGACCACGTTAGGAAAAATGCGAAATCGTATTCATTTGGAATTCGCCTATAAAGAAAAACCCAAAGAGCAATTACGCCGTTAGACAATACCGCGTTCGTGGTTACCGTTATCAAAGCGACCGCGCAGTGAACACACGTTTACGACGTTTAATGTTTCGGAGTATTTCTAAATTTTCGTCGTGTGCGCGCGTACATAAAAACACGTCGAATACCACAAATGGAAAACGAATATTTTCTTTTGAAGAAGCGTCGACGAGTACGTTATATATTTTTCTATTTATTTGAATACGTATTTCGAGTACTGCGCATGAACAGTTTAAGCGAAAGTGTGCCACTACATCGCCGGTCGGTCGAAATTTTCGAATATTATTATGATGGCGATTTGGAATCGACGAAATTCGACGTTTATTAATTTACACGCGTACGTACAATATACATTTTCTACAAATTAGATCGCTAATAATGCCGACTGAAACTATTTCGTTAAACGATTCCACTTAGGCTATTTGTGTACGATTAGATACATACGTACGTTACGGCCAAAGCGAAAAATCCGAGCGGTCTAAAAATACGTACGAATAACGTCGGGTAGATATTGTGGTCAGTGTAGCCAATTAAGTAATAAGAAAATGTCGAGAGACGTTTAACGTATGTTCATGTACTTGTTACGAAAGATAATCTCGTTTCCGGCGTATCTGTTTACGTGCATTGGGTTCGTAGTTCGTCCGCACCCAAATCGGAAAGTATATCTAATCAGCGATAGGTTCGGTGGGTCAAAAATGACAGTTTTGAGGCGGTCAACGAATTCCGGAACGGCTAATTTAATAGCTAATGCATTGTAGTATGCTAAACGACTGAACGGTTGTATGAAAGGTTTTTCGGGCTTTATTCGGTTGGTTAGTGCAAGATTCCGACGGAACGAGGCGGTACTTATATAAGTGTATGTAACGCGGTAGAGCGCGCACTTCTTCGGACATTGGGACGGGATTGTCTTATTTACCGTCATGAACGACGCGTCGAAATGGACGCGAATTTCTGGCGCACCTAGAAGCCACTCGGGAAACTCGACAATTTCCACGGGCGCTAACGGTGTTTATCGACTAAACGACGGTGAACGTAGTGCGTAGAAAACGCGATCCCGGACGAAAAATAACGGTGTACGCCCGGTGGCGAACGGAAGGATAAGCGCGCGCGTAGTGGCCCGAATAAACCGG
>JAIPRN010002318.1:0-13890 GCA_025469175.1 Geopemphigus sp. TES_GeoC_2020
TGCCGATACCGTATAAAAAAAAAAAAAAAAAGGCATAGGTTACCTAATGTGCGAATAAAACCTCTGATGGAAAGTGGTCATTTCATATGCGATACCATTTAGAACATTTTTTCATCCTATTTTTAAACTTAAACACCCTAAGTTAGATGTTATGAAATTTAGTAAGTCCTAACAAATAACAAATATAAATATACTGTGATGTTTTATTTTTAAACAATTAATAACCGTTACATTAACAGTAACCATTGACAAGTAATTCACAACAACAATAATTGATACATAAACATAACTGCTTGGACTCAATAAATTAGTTATAATTGTACAATAATTTTTAAAGTCTACTAGTTGTTTGCTATTGTATTATTTTAAACAGTACGATAATATTCTTATTACGAAAATGTATTTTAATTATACTATATAATTCGAAAATTTCAACATGTTTTTATCTTCTGCATTTTTTAAATACACCTTTGCCAAAAATATATTGTATAATTTGAAAATTATTTTGTACAATTTAACTTAGGTCAAACAAAGTAATTTGATTTTTCTTAACCTAATCTACCATAATGAAATTAAAAAGTATAATTTATTTGAATTGTATTCTCAAGTATTCAACCTTCTCACTTTCGTTCATAAAATATATAATATAATTTATGAGAATTTATAATTATAAACTTATAGAACATTCAAAACATTTGAGAAGTGTTGAAATTGTGAAAACTAAAATGATGTAATTCTTTTTTTAACTCTTAAATTTTATATAAAAATAAATTTAAATTTAAAATACTTTAAATAACATTGTTATTTGATATTTTTATTTATGTTTCCATCAATAATTACAACCCTTATGTAATTTATTAAATTCAATCATAACAACCGTACTTATAACATGTAATTTTATATTGTTGTAAGATCACACATTTGTATCATAAATTGATTTACAAGACCTTATACACAGAAACAATGTTTATTTTAATAGCTTATACTTGTAGCTAAATGGATTTAAACTGTTATAAGGTCTCATTTATTTCCAAACATTAAATAGATTAAAATATTTCAATTTCATTTTATAGTAAATTTTATTAAAAACAATATACCCTTTTTTCATTTTATTTTATGGTGTTCAAATTTTAAATACCTAATTTGAATCTAAAGAGGAAATGTATATTCAATAAATTGTAAGTACCAATAACAATTATTTTATTACATTACTCATATTATATTTAAAATGCTGATATATAAAATAATTAAATACACAAAATAGCGATTCAATCATATCAATTTTATATATCTATGATTATATAAACTATTATTAATGATAAATCACTGGCATAAATATAAAATGGAAACAAAATTTCTCAAAAAGTAAATATAAATTAATTTAATATGACTACAACAAATTTGCACCTGCATTGTATACAATAATAATATAAAACAAATATCAACTATTCAATTAATATTTTGTATAATTTTTTTTTTTAAATTGTGTACTAAGGATTACATAATTTATTTATAAGTAAAAAATGTTGAATTTAAAAAACAGAATATTGTAAAATTTCTTTATTTAATTAAATTTGTATGCACAAAATGACAAATAGTATCTTAAAACACATTTTGGGTATTAAAATGTATAAAATTAGATTAAAAAAATATTGGAATTAAATGATGAATTAAAGTATAAGTAAGAATAAGTATAATTTCAGTATAATTTAAATTATAAACTCACAAAAACAATTAAATAATGGTTGTGTACATTAATACATAATATAATCAATTTTACCGAAAATTCCAAACAATAATATATGTATTATTATATATTATAATTATTATATATAATAATTATTATAAGTAAATATTGTACATCGATTTATTTATATTCATAATTACTTACAAATAAACGTTTTTACATATTTAGAATTAAGAATATTTTATTCTTCATACAGCTTTTTATTATTACAAAAGGTTCTCTGCCAAATACTGTTATTAATATATTAACTGTTTAATTACTTATTATCTGTAAAACGATAAATAACAAAAGAATGCCATTAAAGTTTAAATAAATATTAGTTAAAGAAAATACTAATAAATATTACATAATAATAACTAATTTAAATAATATATTCGATGATTTCCGTAAGAATGAAAACATAAAAATCATAAAAAATTCTTGAGATAAACATAAAAGAAAATTAATATTTTTAATAGAAGATTTTATTTAAAGATGGACACAAAATTATGTCTGAAATGTCAGTTTTTTACAAAAACAAATACAGAGACTACATTATAAATTAATGTATTAATTAATGTATCAAATACAACCGTTGATTTAAGAATATAACTATAGATTTATAAAATCCTATTATATTATATGCAACATCAATAAAAATATATACAATACGTCTGTGTATAGTAATTAAACTGGTAATTTATAAGAATATTCTCGATTAATTTATTATAACTTTTTGATTTTACTTAACTACCTTCAAAACAATGTATACTTACATATTGATTTTCCAACCAAATGTCAAAACTCAATGTAAATGATTTGTGGATAGTAAAGCAATATTAACTCGAAATTGATTATCAAACAACCATACATTTTTCTAAATTAAGCAAAACACATTCAACGTGTGCTTTAGAATATAAGGTTTGTTAATGTATATAAATACAGATCTGAAATAAAGAATTAAAAATAATCGTATATTTTAACTACCTGATACATATTTTATTCTACTCACCGTGGAAATGATCCTTAACTGATGTAAATATAAAAGCAACGTGAAGAAACTTACTATTTAAACATTTAATAGAACCAACATTCGTACTTATAAACAAATTAAATCAAAGTAACGGTTTACGATTAAAATAACGCTCATAATTATAACAAGAAAAATTAATACCTATACATAACTAAGCACCTCTTTTACGAAATTTGAATATCGTACAGTAACTAAAATCATGCCGAATGCCGTTGTCATACATAATTCGAGTAATATAATCACAGATTATAATATGATTATGCGTGATAATACTATTGATAATTTGTATGATAAATCTTATACTATAAACGTGCAAAACAATTTGTTTATCTAAAATTATTGTTTGGTACTTTTATCACAAATTATCTGAAGTACTTATTTTTTTGTACCCCTGTTTCTATTTTCAAAAAATCGTGATAGTCGTAATACAAACATAATGTCTAGTGTGGTACACAGCATAGGCGTGCCCATTTACAAATTTAATAATCTATAGTTACACAAATTTAAATTCAGTTTTTTGAGCAAAATAAACTGATAATATCACTCGTATAATTTCGATATGATAACGCCCGCCCCATCATATTCACCTATTTCGTTTATTAATTAAAAGAAAAATTCATGTACACCAGACAATTGAAAAACTCAGATGTATAAACTTCGCAAATATATACGTGCCTTACAATTTCCGTATTTGATTACGATTTTGTCACAAATATTCCCAATTGAATCATATAAGTACTAAAAAAAATCGTGTGAAGAATATTACTTTGAAAATATCCAAATAAATTACCTACCTAACACACACCTATTGTAAATAGATCTACTGTTTGTAGTATTTTAATAAATAAATAATCACTGAACGTAATTACTAAAAATAATTTTAAAAAATCGACTGTTTTATTTACGAAATCGTTTATACTTTCATAGAATATTATCAATATCAATTAATCAATACCCATTGGTGAAAAATAAAGAAAAAACATTTAAAACCACGACGAATAGAATATTCGTCTTTTAATTACGCCTTTATATATAATTTCTAACCCTTCACATTTAAAAGGCAGGTAATTATGTTAACTGAAAATCATAACTATAAGTATTATTATACTCGCCTAGTTTTAAAATAATACAATTATTCATATTTCGAATAATAAATGTTTGTAAGTATACGTGCAAAAACTCAGGGGCCATTTACATATTACACCTCTACGTAATACATACAACAACTACGAATAAATAAAAAAGGATTTTTATCTCTTATTTTATTAATATAGTTTGCGTTTACGACGCTTTTGATAATCACGAATCGCGTGACCCTCGAAGATTACCACCTCCGTTAGAACATGGTTTTTAATTTCTTTGGTTAGAGCTCATGTGTTTCTACTGATAAACGATTTTCTCTTCCATATTTTCTGCGTCGCGCAGTAAAATAGAAACGTGCCGGGTTACCGAACACGCAGTTCGTGTAAATTTTGCGTTTCTTAAGTCACATGGTTTTTCATCGGAAATGTAATATATTCTAGTGCGTTATAGTTTGTGATTTTCAATAAGTTTCAAGTCCCGTTTCCGATTCCAATTCAAATAAATTTTTTTCGCACCGTTCTTTACGAACAGTGTTTTAATTGACAATCACTGCGTTACCGTCAAATTTTATAGCGAGTTTCAATTTAAAAAACTACAAACTCGCAATCGTCACTAAAATTATTAGTGTAATTCTGTTTATGCTCGGATTTTTTATTAACGAATTGCTCGACAAAATTATAACTGTTGTGATGTTATAGTAAATCCGTCGTCATCAAATCACAATTGCACGTAAATTTGGTTTTATAAATGTCTAATATGAGCCAGGTGATAATATCGCCATCAGCGGCTTCAATTACTATGTCTACGAAAAATGCTTACAATAAGGAGAATATACGCTCAAAAAAATATGTGCCTACATCTGAAGTTGCCGAGGTAAACAAACATACACAGTGTCAGTCTCCGGAGCCCAGCGAGGACAAACAGCTTCAAGAACTGAACAAGTGTGAAGAAAGCAATGAAACTGAAACCAGCAAAATTGATAAAATTAAATATGTAGAAGCCCCTTTACCCAAAACCAATCCATGGACTGCAAATATTAATGCAGCTCAACTTGTCCGGCCAAAAGAGTTGCTTAAAGAAAAAGATCCAATTGTTGGAGGAAAAAGAATTTTGCAACCTCAACAACAAACTGTTTGTGAGTATCAGTATTTTTGTTAAGAATGTTGAAACAACTATTGCCAAAATTACTTAAATAGATTAAAACCTATGTGTTTATTTGCTTAAATGTTATATTCTAAGTGTACCTAGTTATTTTATAACAAATATTCATTATTTGAGTACAAATATATAGATCAAATTGTTGATTATTTTATATACTACCATATAAAATAGGTAGATTTTTTTCTATTATTTAATACTATTAAGTATTAAAAATTAATTATTGATACCTAATACATTAAATTAATTTACCTAAACTGAAATAGGTATTTCAACTTATTTTTAAAAACAAAGCAATATTTTAATTTAATAATGTTATGAATATTATATATCCATATACACAATAAAATTTAATACCTAATAAATTATACTATATATATGTATGTATAACCAAGGTCATAGCAAATAGCAAGATTGAATTTATAACGAGTAGTTAAATTAATTTATTTAACTACTTCAACACCATCTATGCTATATTAATTGAATGGTTTCGCTAACACTACTTTTAAGCTTTTAGCTTTAATGAGTTGGGTTTGATAGTAGCCTTTCAACAGTTTCAAGAATAATTTTTAAGATTTGATTCACTTCTATTTAGGTCCTCCAATTATATGCATTATAATTTGTAATATTTTTATACTTTAAAAACTAAAATATAATTATTTTGACGTAATTATATATTATTGATTACCTTTTAACATTAACCAAATATTCAACAGGTGTTGAAATATTAGTTAAAGTATTAAAAATATTTAATACATCTAATAAGTAAAATAAATTTAAATGCTTTAAACGAGCAGTTCTTGTCTGTGTGTGTGTATATATATATATATATATATATATATATATATATATAATCTGAATCTCGGAAACGACTCCAACAATTTTCATGAAATATAGTATGCAGGGGGTTTTGAGAGCAATAAATCAATTTAGCTAGGTTTCTTTTTTACTTTTTCACTATTTGCCATATAAATCTCAAAAACGAAAAATATTTGTTAGAACGGTTAAAATTGTCGTAGAAATTCCAACTTTATACCAAATATGCATACAGCGATAATCTTGCATTTGGTGTAATCAGATTTACAATATAAATGTCGTGAGAGCACTTTTTCGAATTTTAAACTTATTTTTTTTCGACCAGTTCTAAATTTTGTAGACTCTTGAAAGGAGGCTCAAATTCAAGATCTCTACAAGATAAATCCAACAATGTAAACAAAAAAATACCGAGCAAAGCTCGGTTACCCAATTTTTTAATTTAAGTAGTGAACATTATATATTATTTGTTTTTTCTGATATATATGTTGATAAAAATTTATTATATCTATTAATTTAGTATAACTTTACTAACAAGTTAAATAAACAGAACTCTTACATTAATACTGTCATTGATGATTTTCCTCGCCATTTTTCCAGCTATTTGGGGTCATTACCTTGGTACTTAACCTCCACTTGACCCAATCTCCCACATCATTTACACGCATACACCAACAGTCTACATACCATACTTAATAACATTTAACCACTTAATAGTTGGTCTTCCTCTTCCTTCCATGCTCAATTCCATAATTGTTCTTACTGCTTCCAAATCTTCTTTCCTCATAACATGACCAAACCATTTATATCTATTTTCCCTCGCCTTACCCATAATTAATGCTACTCTTATGCTTCCTCTATTATATTCATTTTTTATTCTATCTTTTCTTGTCATCCCATTTATCCATTTAAGCATTTTCATCTTGACTACACTCATTCTTTGCTCTATTTGTTTGTCCACGGCCCAACACTCTAAACTATACAATATAGTTGGTCTTATTACACTCTTATAGAACTTACCTTTCAACCTCATTGGAATTCTCCTATCGCACAAGATATCAGATTCTTCTCTCTACTTAATTTACCAACACCTAAACCTATGTTTCACATCCTCGTCAAAACTCCCATTCTTTTATATAAAGGACTTTGATATGCTTAAAACTTTGAATCTCCCATATCTCGTCCCTACCTATTGTAAATCCACTCCTCATTTCATCTACTTGTTTTCTTTAATACTGTCATTGATGATCTAGTGGAAAAAAAAAGTTATCAACTTGTTTTTATACTAGAAAGACCAGTCTATAACAATGTTCAAAGTATAAGACCTATAGAACAATTTGCTAATAAGCCTATATGTATAAATATATAATAAACTTCAATATAATCGGTATATTATAATCAATTTTTTTAAACCTATTACAAAATAATTTTATGTATTAACGCTCTAATTATTTGTATTTTGAAAACGACTACTAAATGGTTTATATTTTAAACAAGGATTAAAAAATTGGTCATAATTCATAATATAAATTGTATGAAAATCTATTGTATACATTTTTAAAAAAAATTTAAAGTAATTAAATTTAATTGTTGATGATTAATAAATCAATAAATTGTCATAATTACATTATTAATATCAAATATTAAGGTAGAATTATATTTTAAAATTAATTTATTAGAAAAAATTGTTTTAAATACAGCATAATAGCTAATTAAAACCTTTTTGTAATTAAATATTTCTATTTAACTGCCTAAAGATTTATGTTAGATTTAATCAATAATTTATCTAACCCTTCTTGAAAGCTTTTAGCGTAAATGAGTTAAGTTGGATAATAATTTTTAGGAATAGACAACTTAGGAGTGATATATATAAACTCATATATTTAGTTTCTTAGTTTTGGATTTTTATATATCAAATATTCTATACTTAGTTCATTTACCTTTGAATAAATATTGCTTAGATATTAAATTTTATATTGTATAAATTAAATTTCAATTAGAAACTTAAAAAATTATAATTATGATAAAAGTAATACATATTATTTAAAAATTAAAAAATTTACTGTTATATTATATACTAATATACTGTCTGTCTAGTAGTTTATAATACTACCAATTTCTATTAAATAATTAATAAAAATAATTATATAATAATAAGAATATTAGCTACATAACTGACATGTTGCATATAAGTTTCCATCAACTAAATTCTAAATTACTTTTTAACTTTAAATTATGTTGCAACATTTTAATAATAAATGCATTGTGTTTTATTTAGTAATGTAATTTAGGTATGGCAAGAAGTATTGCTACTTTTAAGACAATAATTTATTATTTTTAAAACTATATCAAAAAATCTAAATATTTACAATTTTTAAAAATTAAAAACAATATTTAATTTTGCCTATTACCTAAATATAATTTAATTTGTTTTTTCCTATATTTATACGTAAAACATAAATATATACCAATATTTGTTCATCTAACATAAAACATAACAACATGTTATATCATTAGTAGCAAAATAGGTTTTTCATTCAATTTTTTATTTATTTTTCTACGATAAAGAAGAAATCAAGCCATCACAATTTAGCCAATAATGTAGTAGTTTCAATGGTTCGATATAGTGTGATGTGATGATTCAATGTTCAAATACTCATTAATTTTGTACATAAGATAAATATTATGTTCGTCAATTACTATAATTATTAAACTATATAATCTAACTAATTATATTTGTAGGTGTACTTTTTGATCTTGATTGAAAATGATATATAAATAAGTTAAAGTACTTATTCATAATGTATTTATTATAATTTTTCTTCTTTTTCCTCGCCTTATTCTCCCAGCTTTTTGAGGTTGGCCACCTTGGTCCTCAACCTTCACTTGACTCGATCTCCCACATCATTCACGCACATACCTGCAGTTCTCATATCATACTCAATCCCATTCAACTACTTCTTCTTTGGTCTTCTCCTTACTCTTTTTCCTTCCACTCTCAGTATTTATTATAATTGATGACAAATATTTTTTCTAAATAAATTTTACCTTGATTACTACTTTCAATAATATTTTAGTCGTATTAAATAAATAAAAAATCAATTGCCGTGTATTTATTTTATCTTTATTTCACTTTTAAAGTGGATAAATATGGTAAAATCTAAAATTAATATTTAATATAAATTATATAACAAATAATAGATATCGCTGAATTATTAAATGTTCACATGTACCTATTAAAAAAATTATATTTATAGTCATTTTAAACCTTGAATCTAAAAATAGTTACAAGAATTTTGTTGGTTTAATTCTATTTAATATTTCTTAATAAATAAACTGTCTTTATATTATTAATATATAAATTATATCAGTGTGTATAATTTAAAGTAATATCAATATTTTTAGTTAAAATTAATTAAATGTATTGAATTTTAAATCATTTGCCAATTTAAATCTAAACATTGACTATTATTTATCTATATCTATAATATAATTGATTATGTATTTTAGTAATAATTATATAAATAAAGACTAAAAAACCTATTTTGCTACAAATTGTTTAGGTAGTTAAATAAATTAAAAAAAGAATATAGATTAAGTTAGGTATAGAATATAGTTTATCTATTATATGAGACATTTAAGTTTTATTATTTTACTTTATTTTAAACTGTGATGCTTTATACTTTTTTTTTTATAATAGATAAAGTATACTAATTTTTTTTATTTTACAGGTGATATATCAAGTAGCAAAGTTTTATGTAATAGTTCTCAGAAGTTTACTAAATCTAAAAATGTAAGTTCTATTATTATGAAAAAGTAAATATAAAATAATGGAATATCATTAGTCCTCAGATTATTTTTATTATTTTCATTTTTAGAATAAAGAATTAAATAGTATTGAAGCGTGGCCTTCTTTAGGAAACACTCAACATTTAGATGTAAATATTAACTATTAAATTTGATACTTTAAATTTATTTAATGTTTTTAATACGTTAAAGTACTTATTATTAGAATTAATTAGTGTTTTATTTATATGTGTGTATATATATATATGTATATATATATATAGAAAAAATGTACGAACCAGAATGAAAATAATACGCCTATTAATCAATCAACTTTGCATAAAGTTAGTAATAATACAACATCTATAATTGCAAAGGATGCGCAAACATCTACTATGGAAATAATTCCTTCTAGAAAGTCTTGTCAAAAAATAAATAGTCTAAAAAAAAATGATACAAACATTGACTCTTCAAACACAAATAATGAACAAGAAAATGGGACAAATTCTGGTCATTCTTCATCTAATGAATCAAACAATATTGATAAAAGAAAAAAAGGTACGTATTTATTATTGTTAATCGTTAATTTATGTTCTATTAAAATTCTTTTTTTTAATTCAGTTATTTCGTTATTTACTAATATTTAGCTATAAAATATAATCTAATGTAACAAAATTCATTAATTTATCAAAAAATATAGTGCTGAGCATACTTATAGTTTTAACTACTAAAATTATCATTATAGTGAAAATATAGTATATTCTATATTTATCAACCATATTAAAATTAAAAACTACTATTAGTTTTAATGGTAAGTTTAATTATTATTTAAATAATTATAGCCAGTATTATAAGAAAACACCATGCACGCTGACCAAAATTACTACTTGCTGGAATATTTACAATATAAATGATTACTACATAAAAATAATTATCTTTAGATTAAGAAAAAGGATGGTTCAATATAAAAACAAACAGTTTATATACGAATAACAATTTTAATAAATATTTTTCAGCAATATGATTTATATAAAAGTAAATATTGAAGTAAAATATGTTTTGTTACTGTAGTTAAACATTCTAAGTGGACACCTCTTGATATTGAAATATCTAAAGAAAACAGTTATAGGAGTAGGTTATCAAGATATCAAAGAGACCAGTCAAGTGAATAATTAACTAAATTAATAATGTTTATAGAGTATACAAATATTTGTATTCTCATCTTAGGTGGCCAAGACAAAAGTAATAATCAAATTAAAATTAAAAATAATCGTAAGGTTCCTGATTTGTCAGATACAATGTCTGATTCTGGTAAATATGATGGAGGATCTATGCATTATGTGAGACAACAACGATCACATAATAGACTTCAAGATGAAGAACCCAAAACTAACATTCAAAAAACGTCAGATAAGAAAAATGTAAATTTAACTTCTGCTTATAAGTTTACTCAAACCCCCCATTTAAAAATACCATATTAATAAAAATATTGCATGAATAGTTTGAAACTCAAGTTATTGATTAATATTTTAATGATTTAAATCCTTAACATTTTAAAAATTCTGTTTTATTTTTCAGGCTAGTTTTAATTTTAAGGGAAGTGATATTTTATATTCTGCACCATCCCATTTGAATTACACCCAACCTTATTGTGAGCTAGTCCCATTTATGACTTATCCAGTGATAAATGAACAGACTGTGATTAATCTTCTTAAACAACAAATGTGCGTTTATAAATATTTACAGCTTCTATGCAATTATTGTTATTAAATTTGTTTTTTCAGATCTTACTATTTTTCAACAGATAATCTTTGCAAAGACACGTTCTTTAGGTTTCACATGGATGAACATGGTTATGTTCCTGTAACATTTATTGCATCTTTTAAACGTGTTAGGGAACTTAGTCAAGATATTAACCTTATTATGAAAGCCATGATTGATATGGAAGAATTAGAAATTAAAGAACATACGGTATGAAAATATTTTTATATTTTTTCTTAAAATGACTATAAGATATTTATTTTAAAACTAATTTAATATTAGGTAAGATGCCGTAATAATCCAACAAAATGGCCACTTAGAGAAATACCTCAACAATTTTTATTTAAAAATATAAATGCACAACATCCATTATTTGCTCATCCCATGGGACCTCCTTCTATTGTTCCTCTTATTTCTCCTGATTTAATGGTTAAAAACTTACCTGCTCCTCCCCCTCCACCTAGTATACATGTTGTTTCTGATCCCCAAATAGTTATGAATCTTAATCCTGATGTCCCAGAATTTGTACCAAGAAGTGGTCCTATAGAATCAAAGACTGAAGAGAACTGTGATACGATTGACCTTGAACAAACAAATAAGGATAATACGGATAATAAGAAAAATACTGGTAGTCAACTATCTGAATTTGGTAAGATTTATAAATGTATATCAAGATTTTATATTTATTACCCAATTCAGATGTTTTAAACTGGAATACTTTTATATTAGGGTTGTACAAAATTATATATCTATTTAGGTTAATTTTTTTATCGTAAGGCATGAATAATAATTGTTTTATTATTTTACATAATTATATATTTAAAATAATCCACAAATTCTAAAAAAATTACAAAAATATAAACGTCTATGTTTTACAGATAATTTAAAGTCTGATACAATTAAAGAAACTGAAGGTGATAAAGGTATATCTGTTGAAATTGGAGATGATGTTGAATCATGGAAAGAAGTATGTTTTTATTCTATTTAATGAAATTAAATGGCATATTTTAAAGTATTTAAAAATTTGATCTTTATTTTTTATTAAAAATTTATTTTTAAGATATAGTAAATATAAACTGCATAGTATTTAATATTAAGTTCTTATATATATATATATATATATATATACATATTCATTAATTATATTAATATTAATATAACAGGTCAAAAGACGTTCCAAGACTAAAAACAATAATAATACTGTAACATATGAAACAATAAATGTTACGTCAAATGTATCTAAACGCAATATACCTGAAAATCAAGTTGATAATTATGCAACAAGTTCATGGGATCTCGGGTTTCAATTCGATGAAGATCTTGCAGAAGTACCATGTGGAAAAATTAATAAATTTAACGAAGATCCTATTGGGTAATTTTACATACAAACATTTCTATTTTTATATTAAAAAGCTCAAAATTTCCTAAAATTTTCTTTTTAAAGTTCGGATAGTGATGATATAGATGATTTTGATGATAAAGATATTGATAAACTTATGATAATTACACAAAAAATGATTAGTCGTCCTCAAAAATATGATGATCGATCACATGATAAAACAACTCGTGTAAAAATGACACAAGATCTTGAACATGCCATTGATTTAGGTTTAAGACTATACGAAGAGGATTTGTGGCATACAAATTCTATGGTATTTATCCAAACTCAATATATATTTAGAAATCACTTGTATATTTTTCTTTAGAATCAACCATCTTACAAGACTGTTAATGTTGTTACTCAAGAGGTTTTTGAAAGGCTAATACCAAAAGCTCCAAAAAAAGTCAATCAAGTTCCTCCACCACCACCACCTTCTCTAAGTATTGATAATTTAACAGAAGTAATGGAATCTACAGAAAGAAAAGTAATTTATCTTTACAAATATTATTTGTACTAATAATTGTTTAAACATTTTAATCACTATAGGAAAGTGAGAATAAACAAGAAAAAACACACACTGCAACTCAAACTAAAACAAAAGTTAAATTTGACTTACAAAAACCTAATCGTCGTCATTTCTATGGAGACATTGATGAGTCTGGGCATAGAAAACGAAGTCGTTTTAATGTGGATAGGGAACATCATGTAGGTTGGGTGTTGGACTCTCGTGCTCATTCTAGGCCTCGTACCACATCATTTGGGTAATATTTTTATTTATATATAAGTTGTATTTGTTTATAATTATTAGCCAAAACATTTTGCAAACTTCATGTAAAAACTATATAAATCAAATTATTTCATTATTATGTAGATACACATGTAAAATTATATTTAAAGTGGTTGAGTTATAACAAATTAATTATTTTGGTATCTATTCACATTTAAATGAAACTTTCAGACCTACTATACCCTAATATACAACCACATCAACATAGGGAGAATTATTTCTTTGATTTCTATTATCTAGTTATTAAGCCAAATATATAAATTTGTCATAGCTCAATCAATTTAATAATAATTACGAATGTGTGTTTACATGTCACATTTTTTTTTTTTTTTTTTAAGGCTTAATTTAGGCCATTCAGGCCC
>JAIPRN010002318.1:13990-32187 GCA_025469175.1 Geopemphigus sp. TES_GeoC_2020
TACTTAAAGTTTCGAACTCTTTCAAATAACAAATTTTTAACAGTTATAGCATTTTGTAGATGTTCTCTCCTTGATACAATCATGAATTTGGTTTTGTTTTCATTTATGATGAGTCCAATCTTTTCCACTGCATCAATTAAAATTTCTGTCGTTTTCTTGAGACTATCCTCCGTCTCTCCTATTACCACTATGTTATCTTTACATGTCATATAAATTATATAATTTTTAGAACGTTTTTTACACAGCCAAATATTTTTGTAGAAATATCACATATTTTTGATTATTTTTATATTTTATGAATAATATGTGTAATTATCAATATGATAATTTTTCTTTTAGTATTGTAAATGTAACTAGTATATAACCAACAAAATCAATATATTTAGGTATTTTATGTGCTGTAACAATTAAAGAACAGTATGCTGAATGTAGTGTTAGGTGAGATTATGAAAATATAAAAAATGGTAATACGTGAAATGAGTGACAATAGTTTATAGATAAAGACAAAAAGTAAAAAAATTTTAGTATTGTATGTAGAAAAGGTATATTGTATTATTATTGAGTTGCTACCATTGTATCTATCACAATTTCTTTAAATCTTTTGAATTTCCCCGGCTTATTCTTGATAAATAAACTTTTATAAATTATTATTGTTTACAGAAGTGGAACATTAGGAACCAGTCCCAATCCAAGTGAGGGTTATCTATCTAGTACACCTCAATCATTGCCAACTTTCCATCATCCATCTCATGCATTACTTATGGAAAATAATTTTACTCAATTAGCGTATCATAAATATCATTCACGGTGTTTAAAAGGTATATAAAAAAAATGTTTGATTGAAATGTAAATTAACAAACATATTTTATTATTATTCAGAGAGATCAAGACTTGGACCTGGGATGTCTCAAGAAATGAATACATTATACAGATTCTGGTCATTTTTTTTGCGTGACAATTTTAATAAAAATATGTATAAAGAATTCCAATCTATGGCTGTAGAAGATGCAAATAGTGGTTTTAGGTTTGTTATTGTTTTTCAATTATAATGTAAAGAAACAAATCATTATGCATAATTGTTTTAGATATGGATTGGAATGTTTGTTTCGCTACTATAGTTATGGTCTTGAAAGGAAATTCAGACCAGAATTATATAAAGATTTTCAAGCTGAAACTATAAGAGATCATGAAAATGGTAATTTATTTACATATATATTGTTTTATATTTGGATGACTTACATTTTAATTGTTTCATTTCAGGTCAACTTTATGGATTAGAAAAATTTTGGGCTTTCCTAGAATATTATAAATATAGTAAAACGCTTCAAGTAGATCCTAAATTAAAACAATTTTTAAACAAATTTAAAACTATTGAAGATTTCCGAAAAGCTGAAGAGGTAAATAATATATTTAGTAATTAAAAGGGTCTCACTTTGATTTAATTCAAAATATAATTTTAGCAATTGCCCAAGAGTGAGGGTTATTTAGATGCATCAATGCGAAAAATGGCACGTATGAAACGTCAGCGTAGTTATTCTGAAAATTCTACTCTTGATTCTTTAAAAATTGCGTCAGATACTATCATAAAACCATTAAATATTACTTCAAAAGTTGCGACAACCTTCGATTCAAATTGGCGTAAAAATTCTATTTTACCCAGAAGAAGATATTTATCTGTCGGTAAGAAAGCTAAATTAACTATCAAATAATTTAAAATTAAAAGATTCATACATATTTATACTAATTAATTAAGGTGAGAAATCAGGAGACTCTAAAGGATCAAGAACACTAACAAAAATATCGTTTGAATTAAATAAAAAAGGATCATCAACTATTGAAGAAAATATCACAGAGTCACATAAAAAAAATAGTAGTACAGAAAATTGTTGAGTAAGCTATGTTATTTTATCAAATGAATAATACATTAAATATTAATTTAATAATTCTAGACACCATAAATATTTTTAAATTGATAAACTATTTTGTAAACAAAAACCTTAACCATATTACATATATATATATATATATATATTCATATTTTAATAATTGATGCCGATAATTATAAATAATAAATGTGCAATTGCTATACTGACTGGGCGCTTTACAGTTTAAAAAATAATTATGTTGAAGATTGGATTTTATTGTTTTGTCTTCATATATTACAATATTAATTCGTTTATTTTTTCAATAAAATTATATCCATCATCTTTTATTTATTTAATAACAAATTATTTTGTGAAACACTAGTCACATGATTAATAAGTTTACTGTGAAGTATAAAAAGAAATACGAGTCTTCAAGGCTTACATAACAATCAGTTTTAAAATCAAATGAACTTAGATTTATTGATAATTTCTTTAATAATATGAATAATAATTTACTGAGTGTAAACATGTTGATTTAAACATTTTGTTAATACTTTTATCTTAGTTATAAAATTAGAAATATAATTTGATAACTTTTTGTTTTAGCTTTTTATTAATAATTTATGGGAATGGGATTAGGTTTCTTGTATTTTATTATTCCAAAGTTTGGATTTTAAATAACAAATAAATAATTTTTAACTATTGCCATATAATTTAAAATTTATATTATAATTGTGAAGTCTATGTATGACTAATATGCTCACAGGTTTTCCTTTTATTTATAACTACTGAAATATATAATTCAAAAGATAAAAATAGTATTTATGAAAATTATTTTTAAAAATTTTTGAACACTGCAGTTTATACATTTTGAATGCATGTTTAAGTACAAAATAAACTTTTTTAAGAAATATAATTTTCCTTTAAGTAATTAACTATTTAAATTTACATTATAACATAAACACTCCTATGACATACTTGACAGAAGTAATTAGTCATTTATTTAACTTGTTTTTTAAATTGGCCAAATTAAGTAAGGAAATTTAAACCAACTTTATAATTATTGTGTTCATCTTTTTTACTCTTATTTTTAACAATGTTAATATAAAAAAATATTTTAATGAGCATATCTAGCTAACCAATCACTTTTATTTTCTAAATGCATAGTTTAAGTAATTTAAATTAGAATAAATATATATTTTTTTAATTTATAAAAATTGATATGTACTTGTTTAATTGATGTATATATTTTATAACATCAAAATTAACATTCAAAATCAACATTTAATAACTTTAAATATTTTTACAGATATAAAAAAAATAATATGTTTTAGTACTTATCTATTTTTATAAAACTATATTGCAAAAATTAATTTTTAATTCATTAAACTTTTGTCTAAAATTATCATTATATTTCAAATATAATTGATTGTTATAAATTTTATATAATAGGTAACTTATACATTAAATATTTATATATATATATAACGTGTGTATATCATTTAAGTGTTTAAGTTTGTTGATTACTACTTTGCTGATAACCACATATACATTATAATTATATTTAATTATTATTATTTTGTTGGACTCCATAAAATTTAACTATTGTTCTGTATATCTTATCCAAATACAATAGTTTTATTTTCAATATTGTAATTTTTAATTGTTCCTGATCCCTCACTCTAACCTTGAGTATGTTTAATATATATTCTAAAATAATAGTATAGTAATATTGATTTTGAACCAACGTATGCAACAGACTGACAAATTTGAAATACTTTCGTAAATTAGTATGTAATGTCTGGCGTGTGAAAATAAAGAGACATATGTTATTTACGAAATCAAATAGATATTGAATACAAATTATATTTGCGCCAAAAAAACTATTTTTATTTCTTTTTTGCCAGTAGAAGCTGTAGAAAATCACTTTTCATCTATTTCGTTGCTGAGTCAATAGTTACTGTCCAAACGTCAAATACTGGTGTCTGTGGATTGCTTCATTCATTGGCTGTTCTAGATGAAAGGTGTGACGTTATATGTGTAACCTTGTACGGAAAGGCAATTTAAATTTTGGACAAAATTCAGCCATTGCCTTCAGCTTGTGTCACACATCGTGTGGCTTATATATCTCGCATCACAACTGTGTCTCACAATATACTATTTTTTCTGCCCAATGTTACTAACTTAATACGCAAGCTGGGAACTACTGTCCATTTTTTTACATGTGTGTCCATAGTTAATGTACAAAGTATAACATACACTCATTAATTTTATGAGTAAATTTACTTATAAATATGTTTACATTGATTATTTTAATTTGTTTATCGATGTGGCTTCTATAAATTATCTATGAGAAGTCATCTGTAAGCAATGAATTTATCGTTGTTTTAAAATTAAAACTAGTTTCAGTGTATAATTTGAACAATTTTGGAATATATTAAAGTATATATATATATGTAATCTTCTCAAATAATTTTAGAATTGTTTTCTTAAGCCTATTCTAAATGCCTACAATTTTTATTATTCACTATAATCAACATAGTATCATTAACCCTTGCCTCCCTCCTTATATATTGAAGTAACAAACTTTGTGTTTGAACCTTATTGATTGATGTGTCTAACTACCATTTTATAACATGTTTGGATACATCAATATTTCGGAAACAGTAAGAACGGTTATGGAAGAAAGATTATAAAAAAGGAGACTAAAGTGGTTGAACATTATAAAGTGTGATATGAGTCCGTTGGTATGTGCGTGAATGATGTGGAAAATTGGGTCAAGTGGAGATTGAGAACCAAAATGGCCTACTCCAAATAGCTAGGAAAATAAGGTGAGGTAGAAGAAGTTTGGATATACCAATGTCTAACTTACTCAAACTTGATAGCTTATCATTTGTAGAATAATCAGCACTAATTTTATCCATAATATGATGCTCACGATCAGTTTCTACTTATTATTAAAAAAATTTAGTTTTTCTTAAATTATTTTCACAAATTAATGAATAATAATGGGTAGTCAACATTTAAAAATATGAGTATATGTTTTATTAGAAAAAATAAAATCCCAAATTGTATAATTTAAATATTATATAAAAACCATAAACTGAAATATTTAAATATTTCATCGTTCAAAACTATAAATATGATTCATAATGTATAATATTTATTAACTACTAAATTCGAGGGGGATTTTTTTTTTTATTAAATGACAAGCAATTCTATAAATTTTCGCTTAAATTTATATTCATCTACCTTTTTATAACAATCTGATTAAATGCTGTTTCATCCTCAGTATTTCGTTTATTTCTTTCACTACTTGTTTATTATAACGTTAATTTTTTTATTTTAAATAGAAAAATTCACTTTTTACCTACCTAATCGAACAAAAAAGAAGGAAACCGGAAATTGATTCGTTTCTCCATTGTTAATGGTCTCGCACTGATTTGTGGTAATCAATAAAAGTGCGGCCGGCGACGACGTGTTTGTGAAAAATACATTCGTACTATTTATGAAAATATTTTTCTTGGGCGGCAGTTACGATTGTTATGTATCTATATGAATGAATAAACGATAAAACATACATTTTTGAAATTGTTCTTAGTTCAAAATGTAAATTAATAACTGAAACGTATTTTCAATATTACGCGTCAAGTTAGATTTTTTTTTGTTTCTCAACCGAGCCAAGTCGTGGATGAGAGTTATTTTATCGCTATTGTTTATATTATGCAACAAGTAATTATAAATGTAACTTCATAAAGAAAAACGATAAAAAAATGACCTAGTTATTAACTTATCTATCATGTTTTATTATTACTACGAACGCAGTGTAGTCCAAAAGTCACGGGACCAATTATATTTTTTAAATAATATCGACGAAAAGGAGGAGTCAATGATTACGTTTTGTTCTTTAGTCGATTTTATCGGCTTCGAACATAGAATATGTATTAAATACCGTACCCCAGGATACTTCTTTAACACGCTACGCGCGTTTTCGAGACTGTAGAGAATCCTTCGAATAATGACGAATACAGACAACAGCTGGCCGACATTGTTTTGAACAAATGAAAATGTCGCTCGTGTAACAAATTTGTCAAAAAAAAAAATTGCGACTTCTCGGTTGGATTACAGAAACCCACCGGATTTCAACGATATTTGTACTTCGTATTTCCTACGTAACGATTCGTGAACATAAAACGAAAAAGTCGTGACGTTTTTGTCCCGTAACACCGCTCGTTCATTCTGTTACGGTTCTGCGTCAATTTTCATGCCCTAAAATAAATCCCGCTACCTTACACCGCCCACCATATTCGGCCAATTTGTCACCTTGTGCAGACTTGCCTGTTAAGACTCAATTTGTACTACTATAATTTAACTACTGTAACTACTACCGTGACACAAATTCGGACGTTTAAAAAGCAATTACTAAACGATTTGAGAGCATATCTTTTCGAAAGTTTTCGAATAGGGTAAATAATTGTTAGAAACATGTAGTAAAATTTGTATCGACTTAAGGGGGGGATTGTTTATTGAATAAAAAAAAACAAATTGAGTAAATTCTTCGTAGTTTCAATTTGTAAAAATTTATGACTTATAAACCGCCGTTCTGTATGTGTGTGTGGGTGTACAAGAAAAAAGCGATTTTATTGCAAATATGTTTTAATCACCCCCTTTGCTTGGATGTATCCATAAATAGACAAACACAGTGAAACTTGTCTGCAACGGAACTTGTTGAAAGAAAAAAAATTCCAGTTATTACAGGTTTGCTATAGGAGATGAATTTATATATATATATGAAATTCAATTTTACCATCGACTGACTTTCTGTCTTATCGTGAAATGTGTGTCTTAGACACGTTTCACTATCCTTATATAAATCATTTTTCCAAATGAAACTACACGTGTATGTGTGTATACATTCGAGGTATAATATATATTTGAACGTTCCTCTCCGTGTTATCTTTTTTAAAACAATACATACCAAAAATTCGAATAATTTTGAACTTGCCTTATATTTTATTAAAATATATGCTTTACTTTATTGTTCTCTGGTTAATTATACTGACATTTTTCAAGAACTCGCGTTACTTTATTTGAATATTATTTCGGTTGTGTAATGATATGCATGCTTATCATAATTTAGTTTATTAAAAAAACATAAAATATCATAAAACGCATTGTAAAGTAATAAATATAAATATACATGAAGAATGCCGACTGGAAAGATTAGTGGCCAACTAACGGTAAATTGCACACGGCGCGGGATACTTTCACACGCCAAAACTAAAAAGCTTACCCAGAATCAACAAAACAAAGAAACACAGGGATACAACTACCAAGGTCAACAACACAAGGTTAGGTTACGCCACAACACCAGACGCGTCAATTTCCAGACATGACCCAACGAAGCCTATATAACCCAAAAATTACGCCCCTCATGGAAGCAGTCACAAGCTGTCGGCGTAGGTTGCCGGTCGAGCAGAGGAGGCTCTTTTGTCCAGCAAAGAAGAGTATCTCGTCTCCTCGACCGAGTAGTGACGAGTCTCCCGTCTACTCGTGCGTTAGAGTGAAGCCTCTCCAGAAGAGAAGTCTCGTCGAGCGGTATAGAGGAGTCTCTCACCAGCGCGCAAGTTTACTGCACCTGACGACGTTCCAGCCACGAGCCATCAACTATCTTCAAGAAGTCGGTATTCCGAGGGACGAATCCAGTCATCTGTCACCAACTCACTCGCGTTTCTATTATTTCAACATTTGTCGGTGAATTCGTGAAGCGAAGGCACCGACCCAACCCTTTTCCTTACACTTCTGCACAACCTCTTGTGTCTCTAGACCAAAGAAGTCAAACACGGTTGGCTGGGTAGAAATTGCGATTCTGTTTATCTAACACTCGTTACTGATTATATTTGGATATTTTGACTATTCGAATATATAACACTTCTTAATTACGTTCCTGAATAATTTTTGTATTCACGACCTCGAACAAATTAACTGTAATAACTCATTAAACTTCCCCTGTCACCCTTTTCACCTATCACCCAGGTATCCCGCATATTCCCTTACTCTTCCAACACATTCCCTTACTTTCCTGTCTAAATTTCTCTATTATTTTATGTTTATTTTATTGTTTTTTAAGTTATTACAGTTGTCTCGTTAAATATAATTTAATTTTTACGTAAAAAATAAATACTCGCACATTTTTGTCGGTTCTATATAAATAAACCACACAAGTAAACTGAAAAACCGTAAACAATATTATTCTCGATGCTGTAATCCGTAAGTTGTTAGAAAATACAGTCGTCACGAATAGAAATATTCCGTCTAATTTATAGTAATTGGCGTCGGTAGAGTGGTTAAGTTTCAATTTTTCGTCGAGATATACACGTGCGTTAAGACGTGGAAACTCAATGCAACTATTATTTATTTCGATGAACAGATAAGATTTATTTCACGCATCTATAAAGCGCCGTTTGGATGGTTATCATTCGCCATAGAGGCGAAGGAAACGTTATAGAAAACGTATTATTTTAAAAATATTACTCATGTTTTCAAATTTTCGACAAGTACTATGACAAATTCGTTTAAATATTTTCCAATTCCGTTTAACAAAAACGTATTAATGCCTTATAAAAACCCGAAATATTTAGAAAGGAAACCCGTATTTCAAAAATAAGTTTTTATCATTTATCTAACCGGGGATTTTCCATTTCTACATAGAGTATATATTTTAGTATCTACGAAAATACGTACTTATTGGAGAGAATGAAAGATTGAAAATTTCGAGTTTAAAATTTAAAACGTTTAATAATTTAAAAAAAATGATTATCGTATCGATACTTGAATTGTAATTCCCGTTATCTGAAACGTATATTTAACCTGTATTTGACTAAATATTCGTCAATAAATTCCCATAATTACGTAGTATATTGCACAAATTGTATATTATAGGTACGTATATATTTATTTAATTAATAAATTACACGTAGGAATATATATATAAAGAATTACATACAATTGGTAGTCAGCTGACAGGTAGTCTTACAATATTTCATAATAACAAGTAGACATATAAGTACGAATGTCACCAGGTCATCTTCCATTTATGTATTATGGTATACATTATGTAATCATATATCGGAGGAGTTAACCAAGTATTATTTCTTAATCGAACACGAGAGAGATCTAGACGTAAATTATTATCGAAAAACAAAACATTGTAGACCGCAAAGTTACGCGTCATGAATTTTGATAATGAATTGTTTTACAATAGATTATAAAAAGCGTGCCGATGTATTATATAATTACGAATCTATATATATATATGTATATAGTTTTAGTTAACAATTCGTTTATTAACGCCAAATATATAAGTACCTCTACTACTTATACCCAAACAAATTTAAGATTAATAAATTTATGATCGATACGATATTATGTATATAAATATCATACAAGAAAATGACAAGGTCGTAGTATACCTTTCTAAGCCTTTCATTAATTTAAGTATATATATATATACAGGCAATGATCACGATTTGAATTCAAGGACGGATAATTGGTAAGGTCCTATAAAAATTCTCGTAAGTAAACGAAGTGATCTTCACGAACTTAAAAACTTCGTCGTAAATATAATATTGTTTATAAATTATAATATTTCAAGTGGATATTATAGAGACAAATAACGTAATTAAATATTTATTTTCGTACGGATTGAGGTAAAATTGTCTAATACTTCTAAATCAATTTTTATTTTTGAATATTAGAAATAACATCGATAACAAAACTAATCAAAAACCACTTTGTAATAAATTATTTTTTAAAAATTTAACTTACAAATAACAATACAATACGCATTAAGTGACTTGCAAACACTTTTCAACAAACACAAATTCAACGATGTCTTATGATATTATTGTGCACTTTACGTAATTACGTTGTTACATAAACATTTATTCTGTAATCCGTATATAATCTGAAATATATTGAACCTAATTTGGGTTGGTGCTATATGACGACGTTCATTGAATATGCATAAACGTATAAAAACGTAAATATTCGTGTGCATAAACGTTGTTGGTGTGTTTATGTTTATTTGAGTTATTTAGTCGAATCAAATATGGCTCAAATTATAATTATTAATTATATATATATATAAACCCTGAAAATTTAGTTTTTTTGATACATCACTATTGTGAAAATCGTCTTTTTGTCGATTACGAACCCATACAAAAATCAAACCATACAAGATCGATATTTGTTAATTCTTATAATTTATAAATCTAAATAACATAATAATAATATATAAATAGATCTATACCTTTAAATATTCTTGAAATGTTCTGTTTTCAATGTTATATAATTTAATTTCCTGGATTGTTGCCATTACAGCCAAAAAGATATATATATTTTTTTATACGGTATCGGCAATACCCTCACTGGCCCGGAATACCTGAAAGCAGTACTTCGGACCAGTGAGTCGCCATCGTTTATTGAAAAAGTTTATAAAAGTTTAACAATACGATCATCCTTAAGAGTATATGAGCAACGCGAGCTATTCATACGTTGTTTTTTCCTCGCCCCCCGTACATCGAATCTAATTCACAATAATCCTTAAGAACTACCACTTCTTAAAAACTATCACGTGAATGGTACGCGGTGACGAGATAATACCCTGCCACGGAGCAATCATTTACATCTTTCGCGTGAATTAAAATAAAAAGAATACAAAATAATCTTTTCTTCCCCGATATAGCGGCCTAGCTACTACTTCCCCCTGCGGCTACGACGGCGCGACGGAGCTGTCACGCCAAGTGCCTGCCTCAAGAGATATTAGCGCTACTACTTTTTCCGGTACAATTGGTTTCGAATATTAAAATAAAAATTGATATTTACACCTATGTAGTTACGATTTATCCTATACTTCTTTTGACTTCTTTTGAAAATAGTATATATTTTAATACATTATGGGTATTATTTAGTTGACAACAATGTATCTGTTAACTAAACTTAATAACTATATATTTTTAATTTTGAACAGAACAAAAGTATATATTTGTAACTTTTACAATATTAGTCGTTATTATTACATTCATGATGATTATTAAATTTTTTTTTAAAATGATTTTAAATAGTTTTTAATGAGTTGAACAATATAATATACAGCATATATTTGTGAAAAATATATATATACATGAAAAAAAACTAAAAGATAATATTTCGAATTTTACAAAATTCTAATAGGTATCTATTATTTCTCCATCATGCCTAGATTATTAGAAGATGACTGAGTGAGACATGCCCAAGACTTTCACGAAATCTATTCGTTAAAAAATTAATAACTATTTAAGATAATACACCAAATTAATTTTGGTAAATATAATATACGGAACATATTTCATACGAGATCATTATTAGAAGGCGTGGCTTAAGAAAAAGTGATACTTAGATTTTTCGAATTCTAAATATATATATATATAATAAATTTACGGATTTGTAATTTTTACGAAATCTATAAAACACTTTATTTGGTATGCCTTTTTTTAAATTTAGCTTTACATATTTACTTATTTTTTTTACTAAATATATCTAGTTAATTAATTTTTTATGATTTATATATATTTCAATTTATATATATTAAATAAAAAGTATATCGTAACTATGTAGATAATAAGACTTACAAAATTACTAATAACTTGTAAACATGCTTTTGATTGCAGCAGATGACAATTTTATTATACAATTTCAATATTCGTGGTGTGTGTATATGTAATGTGTATAGTTATTGTTATAAAAATGTATATTGTTTTCACGTAGATTATGTCGAGATGTATATCATCCATTATCTATAATATATAGTATAAAAGTATGAATAAAAGCGGTTTAAGGTTTATTAACCATTATTATTCCATGACGGAGAAAGTTGTTGCACACATACTTACTACTGAATGTTGTATACGCCCAAGGTTCTAATCACGAAAATTTCATCAGGTTTTTTTTTTGATGTAGTTATTATAAGTTGTTATTAAATCCATAACAAATATTTAATAAGCCATAATTATAATAGTGTTTTTTGCGAACAATATTAATTATATAAAGGGAAATCGCATATTTTGACTGATACTTGACCATTTTTTTATTTATTATCGATTGCTTTGAAAAGTTATTATAGATATAATATTACTCGCAGCGATTACATAATTTTGTTTATTAAATTTCATGTAGTTTAGACTTCGTGTGAAATCTATTGTCTTGATATGGTTGAAAAAAACTACATTTTTATATGTTAGACGTATTATATTATAATTCATTTTAATGGGTTTATCGTAAATATGTTTTTTACAATAGTTACTATAAAATATACATATATGTGTCGACAAATCTCAAAGTCAAAATTTGAATGAATAAAATATTTATAAACTTAACCCGTCCAAAATCACATTTTATACGTTTGTAGGTAATATGGGTAACCTAAATTTATCCGAGAGGAATCTCAATATTTATTATTCTTGTAAGTCCAATGTCATAAAATAGATAGGTACGTATAGTGTTTAGGTAAATGATTATATTATGAGTTATGCGGAAAAGTATTAACGAGTTCGCCAATTTTTATTACATCTAGTGTTGTTAATATATTTTTATTTAAATTGCATCGTGTGGTGTTATTTCAGGGGAAGGAAGGATTTATTTCAGTGTAGTAACGAAAATGGCCCGTGACCTGCAACAATTCCGGACGCGGAGTTCAAGAACATTACGAGGTAAAACTATACAAATACTATTCTTATATTTATATACGCTTCGATTTAGGTTACAAATAATACCCGTTTTAACTCTTCCGACGATCTTTTATTATTTATTTAGTGGAGGTTGAAATTTTTTTGATTTGCGTATTTGTTCTAACTACTTCGTACAATTGAACGTGGTAAGATATCCGTACGATTCATGAAACCCCGAATTCGCGGTTTCATTTTTTTTATTTCGTAAAAATGTATAGTTTAAGATATTTAAAATATTTATTACGTTATGGTATATTCATGAATACAACGTCTTTTTCTCAAAATAATGCGTAAAATATATTAGAAAAAAACTAAAGATTTACGGTCTTTTTAACGGTAACCAATATGCAATTTGTTTCATTGGCAGCTATGGATATTGAACGGTTATTTAACGACACAAACACGTCTTAACAAACCTGCGTACAAAAATAAACTCTAGATTATATGAAACAAAATATACTTATTAGTTATTTCCATAAAGGAGCAAATTTTTGTTATTGTTGTTATATTCGAACCTTTAACAGAAGTCACAATTTTTAAAAATAAATATTAAAATTTATATCATTCTAGGATATTTAAATTTTAAAAAATGTCACGTTTTCAAAAATTTTTATATTAAAAATGCTTTTAAAAACATTTTTAATGTGATAAAACTCCGTATATTTTATGTTCTCGAGAACTCACTGCTTTTTTAATAACAGAAAAGCGTCGGGTAATTAAGATTGATAGAAAATATAATTTCGAGCAATAATTGGAGCTTTGTTATAAAATTATTACTTATTATTTGTTAAACAACTCTGTTATATAAACGACATTGCATATACGCGATGATATAATAAACAGAT
Organism: Geopemphigus sp. TES_GeoC_2020; assembly: GCA_025469175.1. NCBI lineage: Eukaryota > Metazoa > Arthropoda > Insecta > Hemiptera > Aphididae > Geopemphigus > Geopemphigus sp. TES_GeoC_2020. The sequence goes on from JAIPRN010002318.1 coordinate 27,467, forward strand.
ATTTTATAAACAGAAAGTTTACTATTGAAAGTATTGTATATCTTACATATATATCTTCTTCTTTCTCCCCTTATTATTCCAGCTTTTTGGGGTCGGCAACCCTGGTCTTCAACTTCCACTTAACTCGATCCCCCACATCATTCACGCACACACCAGCAGTCCTCATATCACACTCAATCTCGTTCAACCACTTCTTCTTTAGTCTTCCTCTTCATCCTTTCACGCTCAATTCCATAACTATTCTTACTGCTTCCGAATCTTCTCTCCTCATAACATGACCAAACCATCTTAATCTATTCTATCTTATTTTATCCATAATCGTGGCTATTCCTATGCTTCCTCTTATATATCCATTTCTTATTCTATCTTCCCTTATCACCCCACTCATCCATCTAAACATTCTCATCTCGGCTATACTCATTCTCATATATATAATGTAAAATCTATTTCGAAAACAGCTCGAAAGATTTTTATTAATAGGATCGAACGTAATATTTTCGTGAACGAGAAAGTGATATTAGAAAAATTGTTCTATATAATGTACAATGATACATTTATTAACCTGTACAATATTTAAAAATATGGTTTACAAATTATTCATATTTCGTATAATATGAGTACCATTATAGTCGTATAAAATAAACCTATCTACCGTCACCATCCAATAAAATGAATCGCCGCTGAAAAGTTTATAATTCCTGTATTTTTACGGCAACTCGTCTTTTACATTAATATTAAACATTAATTTGTTGTAATAATGTATCATAAAATGTTTCAAATCGTTTAACGAAAAATTAATTTACGTAATATACGGCTGGCTGGACGTTCAGATAATTTAACATAATAATAATACATATATCATGACGCCGGTTTTTTTGACAACGCCCTTTTGATTTTTGTCCTAGAACTTGACGTCGCTTATGCATGTCACTCGTACACGTCTATTGCTCCCGTCGCGTACCTACCTATGCCGCCGTTACAAGTAGTTACAGTAATAATTGAATAAAAATCCGTCACGGAGTCAAACAATCAAGGTCGTTTCGTTTGTTAGCCAACTCTCCTATGGATCTACGAATGTAGGTTAAGCCACGAACGAACGCGTCTTAATCGTACCCTATATTTCGTTATTACACCGCATCTAAAATAATAATATATTATCGTACGTCGTTTTCGATTAGTGGAAAAAAACAACCGAAAACCCGTAGATCATTTTTATAATATACACCTGCAGTGATAGCATACACCAGTGTGTCTACTGTCTAAGTTTTCGTACTCCTTCACAGTCCATATGTATACTACAAGGCTGGCCACATTTTTCAGTTTACTAAATTAAGTTAATCGTGTAAACAGAAAAAAACGAAGAGTTCTGCTAAAAGTTCGTTTCTTCCATTCATCAATTATGATACACTAAAAGCTGATAAAAGAAATTCATACTATAGATTTAATATATTTAACAACGTTTAATAAAAATAGCTGCAACGACATATCCACGAGCCTCTATTTTCGAACTGAATAGAAAATAAAATATATAAATTATTAAGTGAATATAAAGTATTATAAGAACTAACTACCATATCACATTTTAATACATTTTAAATACTCCCAAATATGATTTTTCTTTAGTTCATAAAATTATAAATATCTTTATTTTACTTGATTCGACTTTTAGGAATATATTTGCATAAAACGAACTCAAAAAGAACACATTATAAAATCCGACGTAAGTGTAAAATTAAAATTAAAATTTCAACGACCTCGATTTATTATTTGACCTTAAATCTTGACTCGGTACGTACCTTACATATAGGTGAAGTATTATATGAAGCCGTTAGCCGGATAACTAATCTATCTTAAATATATAAATATCGACTAACGTCATAATTAAAATAGTATATTCTCATATAATTAGTTTATTTATACATTAAATTTTCATATGATAATAATAATATATATATAATTATATAATAATTATCAACTATTCGATAAGAATAAAAAATGTTAAATGGCAAGAAAGACGTTAAGGAAAGGCGACAAAATTACGATAGAATTGAACAACAAAAAATGACGAAAAGTTCAAACGTTTTAAAATGTCAATACCTATAACAAGTTGCTCTAGCGAAAAAGCTTTCTCAAACCCGTCAAATGTAACGAAAGAACATCCATTGCTGTTGATCAATTAATTATACAAATTACTGCTACTCAAATTGACAGTGAAAATCAAATCGATTTAAATTTAACATACTATATGATAAAAGGGAATATATTTTTACTATATATTTGAATACGAATTACAAATAATTTGTTAATACTTTTTATATGTGTAGTTTTATCTTAGATATTAATGTAAATTTTAAATGTACTGAAAAATGGTTTATAAAAATCTTTTTATTTTTAATAATAACGTTTTATTTTAAAGGCGATATAATGAACAATATTTCTAAGTGCTAATACTTTAATAGGACACATTTTATTCAGTCGCATACTCTACAACAGAAGTTTAAGCTTGCTTGTGGATGTACAACTCACAAAGATTGATATAACTTGACAACTTCGTGTATGAAACAACAAGTTTATACTTTGTGTGTGTGCGTGCATTATAATACTTATATACTTCAGTTACAGTATACCTATACACCCAAATACACTCACACACACAAACATATGACGAAGTCGGCGAATCGAAGACAATTACCATGGTAATAAGAATACGCGAACAGAGTGGAAAAAAACCGTGTAAAAGTGTAATGCGTTACTCTCACATGAAACCATTAAAGGTTGTCGTTGACCGCGTCTGCGAAGCGGCACGGCACCGATATATATATATATTTTAATGGTCTTACGAGCAAGGCGCTCGAGAAATCTGCGCTGTGCGTCGCTTCTTCGTTATACCCGTGTGCGTTTAAATTGTTATCATTATATGGGTAAGAGAGTATGAGACGTGTAGTTAAGCACCGAGAGGAATGCTATAAACGTTGGGTTAGCGTAATGATGTCTATAATGATAGACGTACTACGACAGTTTTCGTTTAACGGGAATTCGGTGACTGAAAACAGCGAGCCAAAAGACGTTACGTTAAACCCGTTAAATGTCATACGATTAATGTACGTCCGATTTTAAGTAAACGGCGCGTGCGGTTTTAATCACGGGCGCTGAGCCATACACAGTGCGAGTTGTACGAAGTATATATATATACTAATTTGTTTTTTGAACTCCTATTACTTTCCCAGTGTTCAATCTCAAAAGAGGAAAGCAGTATTAAAATGTATAATTTATAAATATTTATTAAAATATACACGATATATTAAAATATATATAAAATATAAAATATAAATAATTATTTATATAAAATATAAATATATATAAAATACGATATATTTTTATTATATTTAAACGAACTATATAGGTATTAGTAATAATTATTTTTCCGACCGTTTTAAACTGGCGTAAGACGTTACAACAGGAGAAAAAATACATTTTACGTTTCTCTATTATTAGCATACGTATCCAGTGTTACGATATATATACTTATGATTTATCTTCGCTCAATTTTCATACGTATTATATTATTTCTTGATATACAAATATTCGACGAAGAGAATACAAAAGCCATACGAATAATTTATTGTAGAAAGAGAGAAAGAGAGAGAGAGAGAGAGAAAAAGAGAAAGAATTTATATTTAAAAGTAAAAGAAAAACATCGTGTTACCCAAAATGTAGGTTGCCGCTTAAGGCACTTGTAATTGAGTCTTAGCACAGCCCCACTTATACTATAGAATCTTTAAACGTAATCCGTGTTAATTATTTTTAACCTATTAGTTTATTTATCATAATTATATACGTTACATTGATTCCCATAGACAAACAATAATTGATTGAATATAATAAGAAGGTATCGAATTAATCGACAATGTTTTTTGTAAAAATAATTTTAAAATACTTTATTACAGCGATATATTTTTTAAAAAAGCGGTCAAATTCCACTATGCAAATTCCATATGGGTATGTAGGCCGCGATATCCGGATTTGAGCTGCTGGACTGTTGTTTAAACTTTCAATTATATTTCGTTTACAAATATTTCTTCACGCACTTACACCTACGACTTATGAAATCATCAAAATTATACTACGCCATTTCTTTTTGTGTACGGTGCACTTTCAATCGTATTCCCATATTAATTAATACCGAAACGTATTCGACTAATAAATTTCCATACAATATTCTCGGCCTTAATGCAATCGTTAGCTATTTGAAAATTATTTAATAAATTAAAATTCAAAAACTCTATATATGATTACGTTTTAACGTTGCTAATTTTAGAACCAGAAACGTTGCAAAATGCTCGAATAAATTTGGTATTTAAAAATCAACGCACGATTTCAATTTTTATTAAGAAAAATTATTTTACTAATTCTGATACAGACATTTTTATATTATTTCTAAAAGCGTATAAGGTTAACTGTATAGATCAATAACATATTTTAAACGTATACGTTATTCATATAACTGTAATAAACGATCCATTTTTGTCCAAATTTCGAGTATATCGACTTTTCAAACATACTGTGTTCATTTTTTTACAATTATTTTAACTAGTAAGGTTTAACGATTTATATATACCTATATATATATGAATATAATATAACTAAATTACGATACATTAAATTAACCGTCGATTATTTATAATAATAAATATTAAATACTATCAAATACCGACCACATG
>JAIPRN010002319.1:0-32152 GCA_025469175.1 Geopemphigus sp. TES_GeoC_2020
AAACTTTGTATGAAAAAACAATTAATTACAACAGTTACAAATTATTACAGTTAAAAGGAATTATATGACAAAATTAGGTTGCTCAAAAAGCGGATGACGAAAAGAATGACGGCAGGTAGTCGAGAGGATAGAATGGATGTTGTTTTAAAAGGAACGTTGTATTTGTCAACTAAAAAGGCGAACCTTTATCGTTGTGCCTCTAATGAAGGGCATTGGAAAAGGATGTGTGAAATATCACAAATAGAGTCTAAGAAATGGAGAGTACAAAGGGGAGAGCTATTAAAGGATAATTGGAAGGAGTGATAATGAAGAAGGGTATGACCCAATCTAAGCCGGAAAAAGGAGCGAATTGTTTTGCTATTGAGTTTAAGACTGTGGAACCATGGATGAGTAGGAATCGTGGGTGCAATTTTCCTATACCATCTGGCGTGGTTAAGAGGAAGACTGGACCAATTGTTTTATTCTACACATACGGGCCGTGTGGGTTTTCAATAAAGAATTGAAATCGGTCCAGAGGATTGCAGAGAAAAAAGAATTGCGGAAAGAGAAGGAGGACTTGGCTGAAGAATCGGCAATTTCGTTGCCTGAGATATCAGAATGGCTAGGTGCCCATAAAAACTGAACTACAAACCTGGAGCGATAGTGATCAACGAGAAGTTTTTTTACGTTAATAGAAATAGGAGAGGGAAGGGATTTAAAAAAATTAGAAGAGAGACTTCACATTGTCATTAATAAGCCACATAACACTGATTATTGATTTGTGATTTTCCGTTTATTCGTGTAGTCGGCCTATTGTGTAGACAATTTGCTATTTAATGTCGCTGTGTTGTTTAAAACTGTATTAATAAGTGTTCTTAAGGTGCTTGTTTTCATCTTAAAGCTACGGCTAATCCCAGAAAACCTAGATGACCGTAATAAAAAAAAAACGTATTTAAAACGTACGTATAAATACGTTAAAAACACGATTGGAAAGTTGGAAATTGTGAAACGATGTGTCATTCAAGCAAAGATTCCATAAAAAAATCGAAAATTTTACGTCTAGGTTTTAAAATAAACGAAAATCCGAAAAATAATTAGAACCGATTTACTTTTTAACGACGAAAATAAAACGTTAATTGGATTAAACGGTTATCCCTCTATAAGATAATAATATTCATTAAATATGACACTAGTCTTTGTTCCCCCTGTTCCAATTGAAAGACTGTTTTCATTCGTCGCGTTTACGAAATCCTCGACTAGATCAAACTTTAATAACAACATCGAACGATTTCAAACACAAGCCATTTTTTAAACGATAGAAAAACTATTTTCAAAACACGATTGATAATAATTCGTAATTTTTTTTTCGTCGACGAAATAGCTATTTCTTATTTCGATATCTGTATACGGTACACATTACATTGATATTCGTTTTTTGAATATTACTTACATAATCACGTAAATACTTATATCCTAGCACATCTTATTTTGAGACGTTAAATGACTTTAAACAGCATGTACCTTAATGTAAGTTTTTTCGATATTTCGCATAATCCTGTATCATTTAGGATCGACCCATGGGTATGTCTTTGCTCCAGGCAAATATTTGTTTGGTCAACCCCGGTCCTACCATAATTTTACTAATCAATATCAGAAACGAAAATAATTGTGTACACAGTGCGTTCGTGTGTGTGTGTGTGTGTGTGTGTGTGTTATGAGAATATAACGCACATAGAATACACAGAAATTCCATTTTCGTTACACGCTTTTTTTTACGCGAAATTTGTTCGAAAATTTAGTACAATAAACTGTCCGTTAATGTAATAATACCGATTAACGTCGAAATAAACGCGTAATTATATCGGACGCCAACGAATTAGAATACACAAATTATCGATTACGCGATTTACGTTTTGCGCGCCTTGTCGCTCGCGAATTCTGTTAGTTCGAATTTAATATTATCCGTCGTGTCTTGAAATTTACGTCACGTAAATCTTGCTCAACTCATTGTACACCTCGAATTGTTATTGTTTATTGTTTTCGTTCGTTTTAGAAACGCTTCGTTCTTCTCTGTTATCAATGCCCAACCGATATCGGAACTTGTAACACTATAATTACGTTTGGAGTAAAATTGTCGTTATTTACAATAAGCCGTAAATATTAGTTATACTTTATTATATAATTACGTAGATTATAACTCACTTCTAACGGGTTACTGGTTGGTTTCAATAATTCAGACACCGCTAGTAATTTGTCTCTTACCATCATCACGTCGCTTTATTGATATTGCGCGTACACTACAACAAGTACGTATTCTTACGATAATGTTGGTAATTTTCCGTCCACAATAATCGTTACGAGTTCAATAATACGCGGTTAATTTACCGTCCCACGAGCGTTTATTATTTCCATTTTAAAACTCGGCTCGATAACTGTCGCTATTTAGCGCGATCGTCGCGATTAATGGCCGGCGGTTCCACGAGCTCGAAATTCGTTTCGCACGCCGCGAGTGTGCGACACTCGTCGATCGCATTAACTCAGAAACGAACTTACGGTCGGCCCGACTGAATGGGCAAAAACAAGTTTCAAACCGAAAAATGCTTCGAAAAGCGTTTAATGAACTTCGCGTTCACGCGATTTCCCAATTGTCTTCGAATCGACGGCGTTGTTACGTACGAAGCGAATTTCGCCGACGGGCGACTATATACGGCGTACAACGTTTACGGCACGCAAACAAATGATCTTAAACAAAAAACGCGCGTTTTTTAATAGCGCGATAAATTCCATTGGCGTCTACGAATAATTCTCGGGCTACGTTAAAAAGCCACCGCCCGTATAAATAATACTATTATTATAGCCTCGCTGCTAACGATCAACGAAAACCATATATTCCTTTACATTTTCGCGTCCGACCGAGTTTTTGTACGTTTTAACGTATTATTAACGGTACGACAAGCCGGACGTTCCAGTAGCCTCCGCCAACCACCCTAAACATTACCCTTATTACCATGAACGTCAGTTTTACCGATAACAATCAAGTTTGTTTTTCTCGCGAATATAACCTAAATAACATTGGCCATGAACACTGCGGGAGGGGGTTGAATAAATATTAAAATAATTAAATTACGTAAGCTAATATCGTTAAAACCGACCAACAATATAATTGTGTTTAATTAGTTCGCGCATTGCCTACGTCATATGCATTTTTACGTTTCGTCATAAGCGAATTCAGTTTGGAAATAAATCTTACACAAGCAATTTTAAGTATAATAATTTATATATACGTGGACCTCGAAAAGTAAACGTCGTATTATCTAGCCGGTAATTCGATTATATTTCCATAAACCGATTTATTTAATTTAACTGGCCTTAATTAAACACGGTTACGTAAACAGTGAAAGGATTTAGCGAAATTAATTTTGGGGAAAAAAATCCAAAATTAAACACCTATGAATATTCATTTACCGTATTTATGGTTGCATTTATTTTTCAATTATAAAAAAATCTCGCGAGTACAATAACAATTACTTAAAAACGACCGATTTGATTTTTTTTTTTAAAAACGACTTCGTAGACGAAACGTTAAAAATAAATCGTTGGATAACCCAGGCGTTGTAATACACCCAGGTATTAACAATAATCGAGAAATCTGTGGTAGTCGATTCAAATAATAGACGGAGTTTTATTCTTAAAGCTCTAAGTAGTACGTAAAGTCGTTCTTGAGTGGGTTTTTCATTACGTTTAATATGTTTGAAAATGACCATTGCCTAAAATAAAATTACTAGCGAACTCGTAAGCTATGTAAGCTACATTGTCTCGTATACATAACGGTTTAAACGAATATTTACTTAACTAGGTTAAGAGGACGTCGCGCGCTGCCTTTGTTATCTTCGTCAGTATTTTAATGAACGATGTGGCGAAATCGCGCTGGGTCTAACTTTAATCGTGTCGCTCGCGATCAATTGCGGTGCAGAAATAAACGCTACGATTAAAGACACGCACCCGTGGGCGGTTTTTTGGCGATGTTGTAAAGCTTTATAGTGACGTCAACCGCATTTTCGATTGCGGTGTTTAAAATGAACGTAATTAAATACGAAAATACACCGGCAAAACAGCGAGAATGTAATGTTCGTTTTCGAATTTCGATAATAGGCGTTTGAAATGTTAACGTATAGCGCGCAATTTCGAGTTTTGAGATCCCCGTAACGTGATTTCGCAACGGCACCCGGCAGATTGACGGAAACAAACGGCGGGTACGGTTAATATCAACAACACTAATAGAGTCGTATTGAAATATACGTAGGCCGTACATAAGGGAAATAAATTCGGCACGAGCGATCCACTATCGCTAAATACCGATAAGGAAATAATTCGAAGACCGCGACGGGAACGCTACAATTACAGCGATGTTCTCGAACCGTTTCGGTACCGTATGCGTGACATATTATTTCCGTATCCGTCGTGCTCGGAAGAATGTTACGGGAAATATATTGGACAATTTTTTGCGCTTTTTACCGTGTTATTGAATTCCTTCAAAAAACGTTTCCAAAATGTCCGTTTTCTATACGTCGGTCGTTTCCCGAAACCGGGCGATTTACGCGTTCGAGTCGGGTAGACCAAATCACTCGTTGCTCAGCGGGTCTTAATAGATGCTGACCAAACCTACCCGCCAACGGTCGGCAAACGCGGGTACTTTTAAACGGACCGGCCTTTTGACGACGTTCTGTTTTATTTTCAACCGGAAACGGATATCGAAAATTTAAAAAAAACATCCGAAAATTATTCGTCGGAAATCGCTAAAAAAATTTTTTTTTGTATAAAAAAATGTACAAACAATTCGTTTTTATTTTTACGGGTATGCAATCGTACCGTTATCGCCGTCAATGTTTTTAAACGTATTGAACATAATAGGAGTTAGTTTAGCGTGATAAGATGGTTCTGAAGTTATTTCGACTTAAAACGCTTGTGTTTACGTCTTTTTATCAGTTATGGCATATTTATACGGTTAGTATGGGCACGTTAAAATATTCCGTGGTTTGAAACTTATTATTGGATAAGATAATAATACAAAATTGGATCGGAACAGTCTCGTCGTATATTCTAACATTTTTGTGTGTAATCAGAATCGAGAAGGAACGTTTAAATTCAAATTTAGAAATACATATTTAGTCGTGTGTTGATTGGTTATCGAGATGTCATTATTATAATAAAATTCAAATTTAAAAAAAATGTATTCGAAATACGGAATAAACAAAAGTATATTTAACCATCAAATAATCGTATTTCGTTAGATTAATTTTTTTTTAAAAATAGCCAAATTAGCCGTTAAAATACCGTTGTTGTTGACAAAACCACATATCTCTATTATAATCGGAAATTTGTTAGATTTCTTAATTAAAAAAACAAAAATTATTAAACTATTTTACATAATTGTAACATACGCGTATACGAATATAAAAATATTCATATCGGATGTTTAGAAATTAGACTAAAGTTGATTAATTATAAGAAACGAGTCGTTACACGCGTGAATAGCACTTAAAGAAAACTATATATTTGAAACGTATTATTATTATTATAAAAATTCCTATCAAACCTTTTTATATTTTCATAGAAACGTATTTTAGATTAATAAACATAAATTTATGTACTGTTCTTAATATAAATACCCTCCTACAGTGTTCGGAATATTGTATAAAATACAATATACATATTATATTACTAGAATAACTAAAGTAAATTTACTATCTCTTTATTTAATCATTTTCGTGGAATTTTTACAAGGGACAACAAAATTTTTATCATTATTATTATGCAGCGTGGAATGTTTGAAACGTAAATTGAATTCAATAACGTTTATGTTTATTGAAAAATAAATATAACGTAAACAGTATAAGTACATATATTATAAGGTGAATTGCAATGTAAAAATATTAAAATTTCAAATACCCAAAGACAATTTTTATAGAATGCGTCTAAAATAAAAAATATATATTTCACTGTAACGGTAAGTTACTATAATAATACTTTATACTAATATCGAGTCATTTTTTTTCTAAGAAAAACGAGATAGTTCCGTTCTATTAATATTGTTTTCATTTCGTGGCCCCTACAGATTTTAATTATCTATTTAACGTATCGAATACGTTGAATGCACGATTAATTTTGGGGAACAAAATTTTCGACATAACGATAGTTAACAAATTGTACGTCTCTTTATAAAAACTGAATTAATGGCGGAAAATATATTTTAAATTAACCAAAATTACCTTATATTTAGTTCGTTATTTATTAAAACGGTCGAGGAGAAAACAAGTGATACTTTTAATAAAAAAAAACATCCGACGAATATACGTTAAAAAATGTTGACGTGAATATTTTGAATGGGGTAGAAACAAAATAAAGTCGATGGCAATTAATATCCGTCGAAATATAATAAACGTTAATAAACTGTAGATTATTTATTAGGTAACATAATACGCAAATAGGAATGGCGGGAATAAAATTTTTAACAAATACTTCAAACGTAAACGGCTAATTAAATGATTTTCATTTAACGATAAAAAAGCTTACAAATTGAATTTCTTCCACAATACCGTAATTCAACGGTATTAGTATTGTAACAAACGTATACTATAATGGGTTACTAAGTATACGACGTAATATGTTTGAAGATATGAGAATACGTACATCAAACTGATCGCGACTATTTTTCGAGAAAATTTGGCGTAGATCAAGAGAATTGGAGATAGCCGAGGGAATATAAATCGAACGATTTTTCCCGTCACGATTGCCTCCAGTTAGTAAACGATCCGATAAAAGTGTATCGAATCATTCGGAACGTACGTTCAGTATTTGTCGACTTAACGCTAAAAATAATCGTGACCGAAAACGCGATTATAGAATATTAGAACGGCCCACGATCGCTATTCCTTCGCCAGTCGTCATTCAGCACAAGGTTAAAACGTAAGTATATTTAATTACGCTAGGCTGAAATACCCGACAGCCGGTTAGTCGTATTGTTTTACTAATAACAGTAATCTCGCCAGCTAATACGTATATTTTTTTCGTCCGAGTTTTACTAAAATCCCGTTTCGACGAACAAATTACGAGTATATTAATACAATTTAACGAATCGACAACATAAAACGAACCGTACGCTCGCGTAATATAATTACGTTCAGTCCCTAAGTGGCCGACAACGTTATTTAACTGTAGCTCAACGCCGAACGAACGCCGGGAAATGGACAGTTTATTAAATTCAACGTTATCGAATTATTTGACTTTAGTGCGGTTCTCTTTTATCGTCTCCAATTTGTCCTACAAATATATATATATTTATTTATTTATTTATATTATCGCTATTATTCCAAATACTTCGTTAAATTTTCGTCAAAAACCGAAGAACGACCGTAGTCATCTGGTGCTCGAAGGTATTCGAAACGTTCTTTAATTACAAAACAATTCGATTATGTACCACAATTACTCGTAATACCCTTACAGACGAAAAACAAATCTCGTCATAAAATACGTCAATTATTCGGCAATCGATCTACGTTTAGTGATATCGGCACGGTCTCCTGTTGGAATTATGGCGAAATTATATTCGTATCCGTTAGTGCAAAATAACCCATTAGCTGTGTGTAACTGTTTTACAATTCAAGTTTTCAAAAATAAAAAAATTGTCGAAATAATACCGCTTTAACATTTTCAGGTTGCTTATTCGATAGAAAACTTGAATGGCTATTTCTGCCTATGCCCAATATTGCTGTCGTCTCCGTCCCTGTAAATATAACGACGAAATATCTACAGAAAAAATGTATCAACTTCATCCGTTACCAAAAATACGTATATATTACACAATATAGTTTAAAAGAAAAAAAAATCTACAACTATAACCACTGTTGTAATGCTAATACACACACACACATATGTGGGAAAAAATGTGTAATTCAAAATAATTTATAACATTTTTTTTTTAGGCTTTTGAATCGGCAGTGGGGAGGAAACTATTTGTTACAATATTGCTTTCACATAATCCATAACTAAAACTATCCACGAAAACAACTTTACAAATATTAAATTCCGGACGTTAATCGACGCGGCAATTTCCGAGATTCCATCAAACAATATAAACTGCGGGCTTTATTTGAAGTTTTTACTTTTAGATCAAAGGTCGAATTTTTAAATTCGAACTTCCTCCCTACCTGGTTTTTTCGTTAGATGTTAGTACGGTTTACATTTAGTTCAAGTATATTCGCATTAAGTGTGTAAAAATCGCGTTACGAATTTTTCTCGATTTAAAAGGCAACCGACGTCGGATGGCGTTTCATTCGTATTACGATTTTTTACCTTTTCGTCAAAAGTAAATAGCCGATATGTTCTTATATTTATTAGATTACCGTCATATGTTCGTTCACATTCGGCATAATTAAATAATTCGTACATCTCATTTCGTTTGGTCATATCCTAGCAATATATTGTCAAATTTTACTGTAACACTAAATTATATATATATATATTCCCTTATCGATGTACGGTTTAAAAATACGGTAATTTTTGTTACTATGTAATATTAGGTAATTTGTTTTTTTTTATTAGCGAGTTTTTCGAAAAATAAAAACGATTGAAAAAAAAAATTTATATATGGGTATATCAGTTCTATCGGTTTTGGTATTTATTTGTTTACGAATAATTAATAAATTGAATAATATAAAATATATTAACAAGGCAAAACGTAATACGTCGGTAAAGTATATTTCGAAATAAATTTATTACGTTATTAAAGCAAGCGAAATGTAAACACAATGAGGCAACGTTAAGAAAACGTAATTTATTATTTAATTCAAAATTCATCGTCTTTTGTGTAATTAAAATGTGAAACGGTTTGACAAACAAAGCGGCGAATATATAAATACATATAATTTTTTCGTTTTAAATATTTTTTTATTTATTAAGTTTGGAATACTAAATTTACGTTATCACGCTTTTAATATTTTATTAAACGTTCCGTATATATTTACGATGGGGTCGTAACAATTATACGAGCGATAATAATTTATTAAACGATCGTAATTCCCATTAAGATATTCGTTATTTCACTGAAAATATTATTTCTTTCCGATAATGAAAATTTAATACGGCTTTTTATTTTTATATATATTAAGAAAACGAATTTTTTTTAAAGAAAAACTAATAATTATAGAATACCATTTCGCGAGTGCTGTTGATGTCGGTTAATTACTTCAACGAACCGTAAATGCTTATTATTATTATTATATTTTCAAATTTAATTGAAACGGTAAACGCTTAAAGTTTTTCATTAATGGCGATTTATCAAATACGATTAAGTTATGTAAATTTAACATGTCACGGCAAACACTACTATGGCGTGTAGCTGCGTTTATAAATCAGAACGGTTATAATTTATTTTTCTAAATTACGATATGGCATTATATCGAGTATGTACAGAATTAGAATTGTAAGTCATATTATTCACTACGTTATTAAAGATATATTTTTTAATTTCGTTACACTACCGATATAATTTACGGAGCAAACGAATTTCGTGGCGAATGTAATTTTACCGAATACATTTTGTATTCGTTTTAAATGAACTACGTTTTTAATGTTATAATTAGACATTTAGATTTTAAATACGTAAATAGTTAAATTTTGACAAATTGCGGTAGGATAAAATGTAATTAATCGTCGTTACGTACGTGCGAAAATAATCGAATATTATAAAAAAAAACTATCAGTTTGGAAAAAAAAAACCGATAAATCGCGATTAACGCGTTTAAATGCCAGAAAAGTAAGATATAGCGGTGCCCTCGTTCGTTTTTAACGTCCAAACGTTTTAAAATTGCAAATGTCATTAAACCGAACACACATTTTTAAAAATCACAACGTTTCGTCGTTTTCGGAATTCCTACGTTACACAACCCGTAACGTCCAAATACACGTGACGAATCAGTAACGCGTTTGTCGCATTTCCCAGCATTTATCGTAATATAAATAAAACGACGACGATCGCGAAAAACAGCCCGCCCGGTATAATATTACGACCAAGCTAACGCTATAAACCGCCTATAACGCGCCTATTATTTATTTAATCGTTCGCTGATACGGCGTAAGATTTTACTACAATACTTACACGAGTCGTTTTAATTAGTTGGAAACTGTGGGTCAGGTTGGCAACTGAGCACGACTTTATTTACTTTTTAATAACGTTCTTAAAGTATATACTCTCGCCGTGTTCAACGGTAATCCCGAATTCAAATACAAAGTTTTACTGCGCAAAAATAGGTTAATGGATTTCGAAAGAGTTCATCGGTGTTCATTACATATTAAAAAGGTTTCCTTCGGAAAGGGTAGTAAAAATCGTATTTAAACGTAGTCTGAAATTTAAGAACCACTCATCGTGACGCTATCCAGCTGAAGCTCATAAAAATTAACCGGGACATTAGCGTCTTATTTCTTTTCGCGAAGACGCGTCCCAGACGGTTTTGCCGGAATTCGACGGCAATTTCGGACGGAAATTACGAACTTCGTCCGCCGTCGCGTATTCGCACCGTGATACGCGACGTAAATAAAAACAAAAATAATGACGTTAAGCGGGACCTACCCTGTTGAAGTACATACGCGTAAGTGTACTACTGATAATTAAATATGCGTATGTTTAAGTGCCATCGGCGTCAGCTGTTGTTCGTGGAGGCCTTACCTATTATTTGTACATTATTCGGTGAAAACGTGAATTTTGTTACTTTTACGCTGTAAATTTGATTTAATTTAAACTTCAAACGACGTACATTAACGATATTATTATTATATATATAAATTATAGGTACGTATATATAAAATTTATATAGGACGTACGCTAATATTGCTGTCATCGATGTCGTTATTTGTCGGCTTTAAAACCAATTTAATCCGCTAGGGCTTGGACTACAGTCTCAGGATCGTGTATTCGATGGCGTCGCCTACATCGTTCGCAATTTCGTCGTTACCGATGTTTACTAATTTGGTCGTTACTACATTCGACAGCGCCAAATACACCGAACGTTCTATCCCGTTATTTTCTTCATGGAAAATTATGCGCATAAAATATACGCGTACATTACACTCGTACGTAACGATTAGATCGAGCTTTTAGTTTTCGCGTCATGGCACTTGGTATTTATTATTAATAAAGTAACGTTCCCTAGAATACATAAATCAAAGCGAAACACTAACGTTCGTTTTCGTGTTTTTGACACCGAATTATTTAAATCGTAATCATATATTACTGATATAATATTCCAACATTAACGCCGTGACTAATTCGTTTCATTCATTTTAGCTACATAATACATATATATGTTTTCGTAAAAATCTCGAGTCGCCGTTACTCGTGTAAGATTAAAAATTACCGCGATACGATTAGCATTTAAAACGAATAACGAAAATATTTCCGCGATAAACGTGAAACTATTTTCGTTCAAATAAAATGCCGGATCACGGCGAGTTCTTTACGACTTTGCGTTTACACGTTTACGTACGAAAATTAAAACCGATATCGTAGCGGTTTACGGCGTACGACGAACAGCGCGTATTATTTCGTCAAACGAAAACGGTTGTATCGAAAACGAACGATCCGCGTAGTAGTTTCGATTTGTTTAATTTACGTTTCGGCGTGTACAATCGCCGACTTCGGCAATAATTCATTTTCAGTTAACGCGATCGCCCGTCGTCGGTAAATTTTTGTTGGGCGTATCTAAATCTAATTACGCGTGTACGTCTAATTAAGGGGTTTACGTGTGTGTTGAAAATCGAATCGAAAACCCAGACATTTGAATCGTACCACTCGTCTGTGTGTGTGTGTGTGTGTGTGTGTGTGTTTGTTACATGTAGCGTGTCAGAGGTTCAAGTTCCGTATAAAATATAAAGTAACGCGAGGGAAATATAGAATTCTGAAATACCTCGCAGACAATACATTTTGAGTGTATCGTTTGATGTCGTATGTGACGCAATGACGGACGTATTTCGACGAAAATATTTACACAATGCGAAAACGAAAGTTATATTATCCGGAGCACTGTCGCGCGTTTGAAGCGTAAATATGTACGAACGCAATTATAGAATACAATAGTTGCATCGTAATACGTATGTATATTATTAAAAATTAACAAACGCCCGTGCGCGATTACGATTACATTTTTCAATTGGTGATTATGCCATTATAATTGAACGAAAACGTGGGGCAAAAGCGCGGAAAAATAATCACTACGGACGGGCGCGACGAACGTTCCACGAAAATCGTACAACAGTTACAACGGCGAACGAATTATACCGCGAGTGAAATAAACGCGTACACGGATGCGTTCGTAAAGGTGCTGGGCAAAAAAAACTTTTCGTTTCGTACATTTTTGTATTTCACTTTGTTTACGGTCGACGACGAAATTGCCGAATGTCGCGTTTATTTTCTGCATTTTCGCGATTGTCTCGGAGATAAATTACGTCCCGTTTGATACGCGAATTATTTCGAAATACGTCTCTATTTTTTAGATTAAACGTTAATCGGGGTGTTCCAAACGCCTATTATAATATATTAATATATAATAATAATAATAATTATTTAGGAACCATTTCCACGATAATAATTCTAACCGTTTTGCCTGTCGATTCACTACAATCGATTGAACAATTAACAGTAATTGTCGTGATATTTCACCAAACGTCGCGTCGATGATTCATTCTACGTACTATTTTCGTAGTCCGTATCGTTTAAAAATATAAAATCGAACGTCGTTTAAGCGGATCTCTAAAATCGTCACTGGGCGTATTTTTATTTGGAATTTTCCCTCCGTTTTTAAAAAGCGTTCAATTTGCAGCTCGATTAATATATGCATATGTGGGTACGTCAGTATCTGAATAATATTTTAATAGAAATACTCGTGTATCGTTGCCGTTCGGGTAAAGAATATAATTATACAAACGCCACTTTGGCGACGGCGGTGGACGGACCTTTGTTGTGGTGTTTTGTACGGTAATTAGATCGAACGATAAATGACGTAATTTAATTTACTTCCATTCGGAAAATATAATACATAATGTACGGTATGAACGAACGTATTCGGACGTCTCGAAAATATATTTTAATCGTAACGGGATTTCGTAACGTAACGTCAGCTATCACAACACAGGGTTGTCCGGGTATATAAAGAGATAACTTTTACATTCGCGTAAATACGAATCGACCAATGTCGCGCAACACTGGCCTAGTCAACCGGGTCGACTCACGTTGAACGCAACGCTTCTTTGTACGACCTATTTGTGACGTTACGGTTAAGAGCGAAACGTAATACGGAGTTTGGTGAACACTCGGCTCGCCAAGAGGTTTGGGCAACGTAATTTTTCGCTATTTAGTCATTCGGGAGAAACGCAGATCGACGTCTGCCGTATTCGGCGATTTCAATAGCAAACCTAACATGGAACCGTTTGATATCGAAAACGAGACCCGATGGAAATAAAGGCATTGCCGACGTAAAGCCATTTTCTATACAGCGCCATATCCTGTGGAGTGGTGACCGCCTGTAGGTTTCACTCGAAACGTACAGTGTTCCCTTAAAGACTTCGGGCCGTTGGTCGTAAAATTAAAGTAGCGCTAACCTCGCGGCTACGATGTTTCGATCGGAAAATGTTGAAATCCGAATAATCGGTTAACGACACACGTTATTACGATCGTTCTATTCGTTTTTCCGGTTCCAGTCAAAGGAAATCAACCATCCGGCTTTGTCCCGAACGTTCGATAATAATTCGCTCGTCGTGTCGTTTAACGGTTTTCTTATAAAAACCGCATATCGCCTATGTGGGTTACCTAATCAACTAGACAATAAAATAGATTATGAAAATCAGAAATAATTCAAAGTCCGAAATGAACGTTCGAGTATGAGATTTTACATCTCGAACAACGACGAAAATTGATTCGCTAGTTTCGGGCGATCGATCACCTAGGGCATCAACAACGAAAACCAACGGTCACTTCGTAAACAAATATATATATATAATTTAAATGACGTATATCGCACGCTTTTATCTTTCATTTTTTTCCTATACAACACGCGAGATTTTTTTACGGCGAATCGATCGCGACGATATAATCGTACAAACGCCACCGCGATTAACGACGACGACCCTGTACATTCCAGTTTTGTGCATTTTGCTATTGTGTGCAGCGAGTCCCGATCGCGTTTACCTATTTCGTTTAAACTACGGCGCGGTCCGGTCGTCGATGACAACGTACGTGAACTATACACACACACACACACACACACACACAGATGGACCGAAATTTTTCGGAGTCGTAGACAGTATACGGACCGAACACTCGTGGTTCTAGTTGAATTTCGATCGAATTTGGTCGATCCGTTACGTTTGAATAACGTCAAAAGCGTACGCTCGCGAATTCTCGACGAATCCGCTGGCTCCTCTCGTTCCGGGCTCGACGATATGTGTTCGTTTCGGAAGCCGGTAAAGTCGAAAATATTACGCGTAATAATGTCCACTATCGTAATAGTAACAGTAAAGAGAAACCGGAAAAATTAATTTAAAATCAAACCTACGCGCCGCGCCTTATGAATTATTCATCAACCGCTTCTATTCGACGTCGTACCACCGTACGACGTCCGAACGTCGAAATAACATTTTTATTGTTCGGTCGTTGTTTTCGAACGATAACCGAAACGTAAACGGACGCCATTGGCCAGGGTGTGTGTATGACGTACTTTGCCGTTCGTCGGGCGGTCCTACTTGAAACAACGACGGTTATTTAATAACGAATTACCGGAGAACGAACCCCGAAACTTACCCCGCCCTCCGGTTCGCGTTTGTCTATAGCCACGGGTGCATTAAACCCGATTAATTATTTATACCGGGGTACATTTTTATCGAATATTACGGGCATCGAACGAAAATAGGAACTCGTGCTACAACTCGCCCCGCCCCGCCCTTGTACGAATATAACATCGAAACGCCTAATACGTACGTTTGACGTCGATATATTCGTATATTTACCTTTTTACGCCGAATATACGAACGTTTGATATTACGTTTTCATACCACTCGGGTCAATCGGACTTGTTTTCCGTTTAAACGTTGGATGGAATTATTTATTTTGTCACTCGGGCGTGTCTGATTACGAACCCGATAATATTTGATTGCGTAACGCGATGGTGTGTGTGTGTGTGGAGTGCGCATTACTTTGCGTACTTCGGAACGGACGACTAATTAAACGAATACCTCGGAAAATAAACGTCGCGGTAAAAACGGTTATTGTTACCGAGACCGGCGATTTTTACACGCGTTCGTAAGGACATCATTTTTAATTGCGTTCGGGCGTGTTTTTTAGAAACATTCGAAAACGAACGAAAATTCCGGGCGATTAATATTTAGAAACCATGTAACGATGACGATTCGAGTATACACTGTCGGAGGGGTAACATTCAAAACTGTTTTCGAAAAATAAACGAACGCGATAAACGCGAGCAAATTGTTATCGCTACGTTCGTATAAAGTCTATCCCGTATTAATTACGTGGTTAAGTCTCGCTAGAGCGTAAGTTATTATCGCTTACGAACGAACGGGGCAAAGACGATGTTTAATTATTTCGAGTAATGGTATCGTGGATACCCGACAAAAAAATATTAAAAGATTTCTCGTATAGTTTTTATACGTACGTTTTTATCGCCGTAAATAAATACAGGAATAAGCGCGGCGTAAAATTTCCATTTAGTACGGCCGACGCGCCTAAAATCGTAAACGCGAGCGTTTTTGTGAGACATAAAAAATGAACGCCTCGACGTTTCGAAAATAAACGGAATTGTCAGTTTTTTTTATTTTTTTTTTTTTTTTTTTTACTCAACATTTAATCGTAAAGCTTATGAAAATTGAACGGTTTGACGGAAAATCAATAATCGCGGACTTGAGTCGCCAGGTTAGACACGATATTTCAGTACACGGTCGCGGGCGCGTACATCGAAGGGATGAGGAACGGTTGATGATGGCGGTGGTGGTGACGATGGGCCGCAATATCGTAATACGATAATAAGAACACGCCGCGAGATTATAATAACGTCGACGTTATACGGCGACATTAAAATACCGCGACTCCGGTCGAATTTTTTTTGTACACACTCGACGCCACCCGTCCGCGTTAAATATTTCAAAACGCTTTTAACCCGAGCGGACTCGTAAAAACTCCGAGCCGATAAAAAAAGCCCCACACTCTCGTCCCCTATATGGCGCTCGTATACATGACATAGATACACTCGTACCGCGTACATGAACGCGTTATTATTATTATCGTTGTTGTTTTACGCAATTTTTATCCCCTACCCCTTTGCCTCCCACCTTGCCACCATCCCCGCGTACTATTTTCACATTTTATTATTTGTGTACACGCGCACGCGTGTGTGTGTGTGTGTACGGAGTTAGTGGTCGCGGCGGGACGATTGAGGTAAGGACCGTAAAAATATTATTTCGCGTCTTTTGCCCGCGTTCATGCTGCTAGCGTGTGCACGCGCTCTGTATTCGTATTCGTATTCGTATTCTTATTATTATTATTATTATTATTATTATACGCCTTTCCCGCGACTGAAACGACGGGGCTGACGAAAACGACAATAAACGGAAAGCGTCAGTGGGCTTCGTAAAAATAAATAATCAAACCGCGCCGATCCTATTACCGTGAACGGTTAACGAAACGTATGAGGCCACGTCGGTGTAGTTTTAGAAAAAACCAAAAATTCTCGTTCGGGTCCGCCGTAATTAATAGTTTTCGTTCCCGGAGAAGAATGTCGCGAGTACTGCTAAACGGACGAACGGTTGTTCCGCGGGCGTCACCAGAGTTTTACGTTAAATTACGTACGATTGAACGGCGCGCGATGGCCCGGAAATTGCGACCCTCCCCAGAGAACAAAAGACGAATCAGACCGATGTCGCTCTCGCGATAAAAGAAGAAAACCGACGCGAGACGCGAGAGCCTTGAGGGGCCCACGAACATAAATAAATGCGCACGAAAATGCGGCAATTTACTCGGCGCGTATTTTCGAAGAAAATACGGTACGGTACGAAAAAACACGGCGCTCGAACCAGGGACAATCATTTCGGTTTTCGTTAGGTCGTTTCGATAAACTTCGTATTAAACGCCGGAGAAAAACCGTCCGCACACGAATCGTCGTTAATTGTTGTTAAATAATGAATGCGATCGTTTCTTTTTCCCGAATCGTCACCGCTACGATATTAATAAACACGATTACGTGTGTTCATTTCTCGCG
Source organism: Geopemphigus sp. TES_GeoC_2020 (assembly GCA_025469175.1). NCBI lineage: Eukaryota > Metazoa > Arthropoda > Insecta > Hemiptera > Aphididae > Geopemphigus > Geopemphigus sp. TES_GeoC_2020. The sequence continues at coordinate 17,295 of JAIPRN010002319.1, forward strand.
TCGGCCATCTGAAATCTCGACGACGATGTGACCGTTTCAAACAGGCGCGACGACGGACAGTGGCTGTTCGGTCACACGACGAACGATTCGCGAAACCCTTCGGTTTACCAACCGCGTAAACATATACGTGAAACGCTTCGCCGTTTTTACCAACATAGAACGCGTGGGCCGTTCGGATCAGCAAGGTAATCCGCAATACCGTAAAATATCTACCGGCGTGTCTATTCGAGCCCGTCGCTGTTCGCGGTAATATTCGTCATCTCGGCGTGTCCGTCGCGACCACACACCACTGGGCGGCACTTTCACCCGGCCGAGTTTTAAATAACCGTTTTCGTACTCGTTTTTTCGGACTCGATATCACGTTGGCCATGCCAACACTTAGTCCGAATTCAATAACTAACGACATTATTATTCGCCTCCGGTATATGATGGACGTCGCGACAATCATAGAGAAAACCGGTAAAAATAAAACGACGCCGCTAGGGACGGAAACGTTTTTACTTTAACGCGTCGTACCCAATTCCCGTTGCCGGTCGATCTTGGTCCGTTTTCATAATTTACGTCGTTTACAATTATATCGACTTTATATTCGTGCGGTTTACGATACGCTTAATTTACATCTACGGGACCGCGTAAAAATATTTGACTCCGGCTAATTCGTAAATTCGTAACGCTAACGTCGTACCGTTCGGAACGGAAATGATATATTACCGAATGTACGGTGGACAAATGTGTACAACTCTAGTAGTCCCCCTAAATCATCCAAAGTTTTATCTAGGGATACGAACGGCAAAAAGTCGCGTTTCGACGCGATTCGGAAATTATTAATTTATGGAATCTCGAAGTGGTAGATAGTCGACGAGTGTCGTATTCTCAATATTGCCGTAAAAGATTTACGGCGCTTTTAGTTTCGTATAGCAATTTCGCTATCCTACAAACACGCTACGAGATTATTTTATAATTAAACGGAGCCAAATTGATCGGCGAAATACGTCCACGTATCGGTCCGTACTCGACGATTAGCGAATAATTTCAAATTTCGTACGAATATTTTACGTTTATCCGTTCGTTTGTAATTTATCGTTACGAAACCGTTACACTCGTACCGTCGATTGCTCGAAAATCGCGCCTTACGAACATACGAGGCGAATAAACGAGCTTGGTACGGACGACGCAATTTTATAATAATTACAATTGTCGAAAGCGAAAATTCCTAAATAAAATATATACTTACAGAGTACGTAAATTATTTTTGTGTCGTTTATTTTTTAAGAAAATCAAATTCGCACAGGTCATGTGATGAGCATATGGGGTTGCGTCTGATTTTTCGCCAAAAATGTAATTGAAAGCAAAATATTAAGGGAACGCGCTGTAGGACGAAATATATTACCATTATTCCCTGACGATGCTTATATTAGGTACGATTTCCAAGGGTTCGATTTCCAATAAAGGTCCGCCTTAAAATGATTTTGTACAAAATACAAGATCGTATACTGGACGCTTTATGGTTAAGTTTGTAAAGTAATTGTTACTCGTACGAAAAAGTTATACGAAACGAAGAAGAAAACTATAACATTAGGATCAGATCATTTATAGTTATTTACGTACGTAAGAACTCACGAATATTCCTATCTAATAAATAAATAATGTTTAAATATAGGAATAAAAGGTTGAAAAAATCAATTATTAACTCTCGAATAAATTCGAGTAATTCCGAAAATTATATATATATATATATACAGTACAGTGGCATACTTAGACCTGAGTTTTTGGGGAAAGGGGTATTAATTTTCAAATAAATAAATCGGATGACCCTAAAGAAACGAGATACATTATAAACTTTAATAGCATATTCATTTTTAACGAATACGTTATATCATAACGTGTATTGAAGTTTAAAAATATTTTAGTTTTTTGTTATTATTGACTAGAAATATACGTCTCGTAAGAAATTAATTTTGTCTAAAAATTTTCGGGGGGGAGTTATCCCCCCTGTTTAGTACGCCACTAATATGGTACGTGTTTTTTAAAACGCTAAGCCGATTTCATGCACGCTCAGCTCCGTAGTACGAGCATTTGTTGTGTTACGGAGGGTGCGTTCGTTTACAAAGTAATTACGCAGTTATCGTTGATATCGTTATTCTTTGTTCGCGCCCGATCGTTCTTAAAAATCGTTGCAACGGTTTCTGATCCGGAACAACGAATTTTCATAATCGAACGTTATTTTCGCTCGTTATCTTTTACGAAAACGAAAATTAATTTCCAGTAAACGTTTAATAACGTTCCACCGGCCGAATAAAACATCGTACGCACGGTTGCTTACCAAGTTCAGAAACACCGGATTGTTTCTGAATATCACGCGTACCCGAAAACGTACGGTTTTAACACCACCCTCCCCCCCTCTAAAAAAACAAACTGACCTAAGTTTGTGTCGAACCCTCATTTGTAAATATAATCTGGCCCATGGCTTTCAATACCTTTTGCAGATTCTCAAACATTATTTTTATACTCTAAATGTTCCTTGCATTATTTATGTTGATTTTGCGTTCGTTAAAAGTATTTAATATTGAAATTTCGTATTTGTGTCGCGTTTTAAAATACACATACTGTATATATATATATATATATATAACTTTTTACGTACGCGTTTATAAAATCGTTTGTGGAAATGTTAGCTTTGCCGTTGCCAATAGCATTATTATTATTATTATTATTATTCGCGTTATACGTACAATTTACAGTTTATAGACAATACGTTCCGCGTCGTCGATGACAAATGTTCATTTGTATTCAAAAATACGCGACTCACTTTACTTCGCGAACGGTCACTTTTGTCAAACCCCTAGTTTCTCACCGTGCCCTGACTATTTTTAAACCTCTGTAATCCGATGTTCCGTCCATATGCATTTACGGCAATAACAACGGTTCTAAAGATGGTGTTTCGAGTTTGGGAATGTCTGGGTAAACTTAAACTATATTTTATGTCTATGAAATATTGATACGACTTTTATAGACGCTTAGAATAATTCTTGCGTTTGTATTCTTTTCGAATAAACACTCGGACCCGTCGGTACGATGTGTCTGCCGGCGTAACCGACTTTTAAATAATTTCATAAGATTCGCAATGAAACCCAAGAGTGTATTCAAAATAACAATAATATTAATAATAATAAAAACAATAAAAACAAGTACGACGATAACAACGACGTATTATGTGCTCGGCTTTTTAAGTAAGTCCTTCCCGTGTGTACAGTAGTTACCGTATAGAGTATTAACGAAAATCGAAACATCTTCGCTGGCCTTCAGTCGAAGAAATCATCACGTATCGATAAAATGCGTGGGTTCATATGTTTGGAATCTGCGTAAAATAGGGGCGAACGTGGTAAAAAAAGTAAAATATTGAACGTTTATGAACTAATACCGTATTTCGGTACTCTGTTGCGATCTAACCAAATTGTTTTATTTTTTGAGTCTCGCCGAAAACTTTGAAACAACTATTAAATTCTTAGGTAAGGTCGTTTATTTTTAAAATGTTTTCCTGATATTTCGGGAAGGGCGCGGTCAAATCCCCAAAATCTTTCCCGCGTTCGCCTTTGATGTAATGCGACACACTAATAACTAGCTCCGTCACGCGTGCGCGTCGTCAATTATCGTTTTTATTTTTTCAATTATTAAGCGCTTTTACAGTCGAAGGCATTGTGACGTATTTCGAAAACAAAAGTCGCGATAACTTCGTAATATTAATAATAGCGTAACGACGGCTAACGAATTGCAGTAGACGCGTTTACGAATTTATCGGGGAAAGATAAATTCGTAAACGCGTCTACTGCAATCGCGATGTTCATTCGAATACTGTAAACGCGCGCACGGTCGTCCGTATGCGCGTGTGTACAATAATATTCGAGCCGATTCCTACAATTTAACGATTGACGGGCAACGTTAATAGCCTATACTTAAGCGAGCAGTACTGACGCTTGCCACAATCGGTTCGTCGACGACGGTGTGTATTGTGCCCGTTGCCAGTATCGTGATAATATTTATCATAGTATCGCGTTTACTGCGATCGGTCACATTATACGATCATCTTTATTGTCGAGTTCTACGGGATACGTTATGAAAATCGTCGTAATAGAGATATATGGTAGGGTGGGCAACCGCGATTAAATGTTTACCATATGATAGTTATTTAAACGGCGTAGAAAATACGCGCTTTTAAAACGTTTTAAATTCGTTACACTTTCGAAATATATTCTCGGCTAAAAAAGGTATCGTAACATTCTATTAGAATAAACATATTTCGTACTGAGCAATTCGTACGTCTTCCTTTATTCGATTTCAAAATATATTAAAGGGGAAATTAGTCATATATATATATATATATATATATATATATATACGTATGTATCCATTAATTCGTCGAAAATGTATTAATCGATAATTACGACACATTTTCGCGAAAATTATAAAGCTCGATATTTTAGCTATACACAATTCTATAAATGTACGTTCAAAACGTATAGGGTTGTTCATAATAATCCGTTCATTTATAAACACGACGTTTTTTTTTTTTAATCCGTTCGCGCGTAGTAAATGTCGTCGAAAAATCCAATATACATACGTCGTTTATTCGTTTTTAGTTGAGTATTATATATTCGGTTTACGACGTCGTAAAATTCCACGTTTGTTTACGTAACGGTGTCGAACATTTACCGTAGATAGAGTATACCCCGACGACTGTTACTCGGTTCCAAAAACCGGAATTCTTACGTTCATTTCAAAACAACAGAAAGCCTTTGTAAAGACGTCTTGTCGCGAATTTCGATACAGTTTAAATATCACGAACCCCGCAGTGTACAATTTGAAAATGACGCGTGTTAGCGTCAATCAATAGGCGATTTTCACACACGATTAACCGGTATATATATATCATTGTACGTTTCGTTTATTTTTACGAAAAATTCGTTAGGTTCGAATTGAACGAAGTGCGCGTACGTTTAAGTAACAAAATTGTTTGCGTTACACTTGTAAGACGCCGAAAGTTCGACGTAGTTATAATATTATTGGCGCCGTCGCCGTAATATATCGCGCGATCTGTACGTGATCGATTTTGGTGGCTATAAAATATTCGCGGTCGTTTACAGTGATTTTATAATAACGTCTTCGTTGATTTAAAAGTGTCGAGTAAATATTGTACGACGGTTCGCTAATATAATTTTAAAAATAATATTACGCGTCAGACACGGACGTAGAATTTCGCGGTCGCAATTGTTCGATTACATTTACTCGTCTTTTCAAATCCGTTTTTCGAATCGTCCGTAATTTAGAACTATACTGCATCGCGTTATGTACAAAGTACGTTTGAAAAATATTTATTTTATAAGTTAATTATGTAACGTTTTTTTTTTTTATATACGTCTTTAATTTTGATAATTGAAATTATGATTTACAATTTAGATCTTTTTGACTTTATCTCTAAGAAAAATATTTACTTTTTAAAATAATGTTTTATTCTATTTCTTAGAAGTTTTAAAGGTTTTGACGACATAATAAAGTCCCTGCGGTAATATTTAACGTTTTTTCGGTAGACTTTTCTTTTTTACTTATTTTCAGTTAGTTTTTAAGAGGAATCTTAGGAAATTAAATTGCGAATCTCCTTTTATGCTATTCGGTTTTTCGAGCACCTACTTTTTGAGCAATATTTGATTACTAAGGCTTACAGAGACCATAGTGTACTTTTTTAAAAAATCCCATTTATACAAATACATATAAACTCTTATTGTCTACACGTTTCTTTTATTACGCAAACTCGTAAACACTTTTCAACGAACCGTGCCGCGTTTTTATTATTATTATTAGCGAAATTATAACGGTTATCTAGAAATTAATATTTAGCAATTTCCGTTATAGGAATATAACGATTTAATTTTTACGCATTTATTAGATACGCTTGTGTACATAAATAAATAAATGGAAACGCAATACACGCGAATAATATAATATACATAAGGTATACGCGTTTGTACGCCGTTTTTAGTAATCCGTAATTGTTCGACGTATATTGACAGGGCATTTTTGATCGCTACAATTCTGGGAAGGTAGCGGTGATTTGTATTTCGTTGCAACGTTTTGTACTGGATCGATTGGACGTCGGCACGGAACCGGCGTAAAACGTCAAAATGTCTGTACACGCTGATACGGAAACCCCGTAGGAATCGTTCGACGCAAATAAGTGTCCGAACATTAAAACGGACGACACGTAAACGTGTTAGCGCCCAAAGTGTCCAGGAAATTGAAATATTCTCTGGGCAGAAATACCCCCCAACACGCGTGTCCAACGTTTGGTAAAACCAAACGAACACGAATTGCGGAATACAATCGACGTCCGTCGCTTCCGTAACGCCGTTGTCAACCGCGTTTTCGGACGTCGATCTCGGTTTATTAACGTACACTCGTCATTCGTATTGTCATCATCATCATCATCATCCGACGTCTGTTGTAAGTAAAAAAAGTTTTTTCGCATTTTCAGAAACGTCCTGACGATATGTATATACATAAATACGGCGACTTCGTTTTAAACGTAATACACGTGCACGGTTCAATACTCGGGTAAATTCGTGTTTTCTGAAACGTATCGTTCGTTTCGTATCGCGTAAATTAGTACGCAACGAATTTACTTTTCGACGTTCGTTTCAATTATAATATTTTGTTTATGAAATAGTCGACCACGAGTATATATGTGACTCACAATACCGGTAATTTATATTACTGTTGTATGATAAAAACGACAAAAAGCCTTTTAATAACCGTTAATTACCTTAAAATAAATCGTTAAAGAATTTCAATCGTTATAATAAATCGTCGTCACGAATGAAATACATCCACACGTACGAAAATATTACGAAAAAAACATAACATACGTATACGTACGCGGTTCATTCGCTTATTTCACGAGGGAAAACGCGCTCGATCCACTGGGCAAAAATCGATTTTCAACGTTTATAAATTTGATCGCGGTTATTTTATATTATTTCTCGTTTTCAATTCTTAAAGTAAATCAGCGTTAATGTTCGAAAAATTCATAACGATCGTCATTATTATGGAACAAACGAAATTCGTTATAACGTATTTAATTAAAACAATATTTAAGTTATGAAACGTAACGTCGAAAAATGTATAATTTTATAACGAATGCCGTTATAACCTTTCTGTCATGATATCTACAGATATCGTAATTCTAATAACCATTACTATAATTATATTTCTATGTAATTTTCTAAAATAATGTATTTAAAGAAGATATTTAAAACAATTTTAGAGCGACGTTTGAACTTCACTGAATATCGACTGTATTCGAATAAACTATTAATAATAATCATATATAGCGCACAAAATAAGGGAGATTGTCTGAGTCGCAAACACACGATAATCTCAAATTTAACACATTCCATTTATATAAAAAAGATGTCAATAATTACACAGCTATATAAAAAATATTTCGCCTTAACGGGCACGAATTAAACGAACACGTGTCCCTTATTAAGCAAACAGACAAATATCGAAAAATAATAAATCCAATAGATTACGATTATAACAATCAACATACAAAGAAACGCAAAACATAACACGCCGATTTCGATGACATTTTAATATGAACCGGCCGATACGTCGCAATAATCTGACCGGACAATTCGGCTAAAAAAGACAAAAATTATGCCTGTCCAGCGTCTGTCAGTTATTAGACCGTCTGTCAGTCGTTAGACCGTCTTTTCGTCGATAGACTACTTGCCAGTTGGTATAGACGGTCGGTGGACCACAGGCTTTCGACACAGCGAGTCGGTAGAACACCGGATGACGTCTGTCTTCTTACGGAGACAGACAACTCTCGTCTCCAGCAAAATGTGAGCGCACTTCAGCCACGAGTCATCAGGTAGCAGAAGTCGGTATTCCGAGAATCAACGGCTGTTCTCTTCACCAGGATTTCTGCGTCTTGACTCGTTTTTATTGTCCGTGAATTTGCACAAGCGCACTCACCATCCTAACCTATTCTCAATTTATTTTACACGTATTTCGTTTTCACTTTTTAAACTCATTGGTATCGACAAGACCACTAAGTGATTTGGTAATTAATAACAACATTCCTAAATAATTCTGAAACTCACGTTCCCGAAAACAAATCTGCGTAATAACTTATTAGATTTAAACACATTCTCCCCCATTCATACCTCTATATACATAGGTTCCTTTCCTATCCATTTTTACTTTTTTTTGAGTAATTACATTTCCTTTTGTACATAACTCTGGATATACTGAATACTATCAACCGTTAGGGCCGTGTCGTAATTGGAAATTTGCTATGGGGCGAGATATAATTTTTGTAAATCCGTATTTTCGTAGGGGAATACGCCTTAATCTTCTATAAGTTACCCTAATTTTTAGAATATATTTTATAGATTAAGCCGTACACTTTTGAACAACAAGACAATAAATTAATAATATTTTTTAATCATTTCTCGAAGGTTTTTTTTGAAAAGTCGTCGAAAACCATATCCACGTCATTATCATCCGTTCCGCTTATCGAAATGAATAATTAAATAACAAAAAACACTTTTCAAACACATTTATTATTGGCGCGTCTGGTGTTGTTTGTTTCAAACGCGTGTTCAAATCACCAAAAGTGCTAGCAACTTTACGGTATTATGTTTATCACGTACGTTAGAGATACGATCAGTTTTTAATCGATAATTGTACGACGCGCGTAAAATATTTCGTGCTACAGTTGTGCATTTATAAAACGCGCTCGTTTCACATTCGGTTTTAATCGCAAAATTATCGGATAATGGAGTTTTAGCACTTTCGGTAAAACACTGTATATGTAATTATCTCGTTGTCTATCTGGGCAGCGTTTATCGTAGACTGTTTCACGAAATATACGTATTTTTCTCTATTGAAACCGAAAGACGAAATTTCACGTTTGGGACGCAACAGGTATTACATACGGGGAGCAAGCGTATAATACTTTAGAGACGTATTACAGTTTTATTTGGAAACTAATCGAAGAAAGCCGTACACTACGAACTCTTTCAAAAAACTAGCGTATTTTCAGCGCAAAAGTAAGCCATCTACGAAGCAATCGTAACTCCCAACATAATCGCCTCGAATAACGTATTAATTATAAGCGATACAACGCTCTGTTATGCACTTCGAAACCGTCTTTCGACAAATGAAACCGCCCAAAACGTCCGTTACCGAATCGAATTCGATCGAAAAAAATTGAATTTACCGTCACGTGTAAGTATAACCGATAAGTTAGCTGACCTCGCCATTACAAACACATTTTACCCGACAATTCGTAATTTACCAATTAACGACGTCGAAATTCCCGTCAAACAAATAATATACGCGGCGTAGCGGAAATTTTGGGGATTCTACTACCGTTGGCCAATAAAAATGCAAAATAGCTTACAAAATTGTCTCGATATATAGCACGTAGCCCTGCTTCACAAGACAATAGGAAGTCGCCATTACAAGACCCCAGATGGCTGGAGACGTTCTTTCGCACGACCCGTTCGTTTCTAATTAATAAAAAGATCCTTTGCCCCTATGAAATAAGCGCCAAGCCAATCAGTCCGTTTAACGCATAATCCAAGAATACGCCGAGTACTAGAATCTATTCATCCGTACCACGACATTTCGACGAAGCGATATTAACGAAAAATCAGCGCGGGAATCGTTTAATCGGCGATTACAATTGTAAATAATTCCTAAAATCGAAAAAAGCGTAAATCTCGAAACACCATAAATTGTAAAGTACGATAGGCTAACAATCGGTGGCGTCCGTTAAAGGCGTTCTAGAGGGAAAACGAATCGAATACACTATTTGACGCGTCGCTTCGATACATCGTTGAAAACCGTCACGAATTCCCGATACATCGCGTCACGAAATATGTTAAGCGTAAATTTACCGAGGATATTAAATTCTTCGCGCGTTTATATATATTTTAAGTATGCGTGTTCGTATTTGGACCGTACGGGTTTCATAGGAAATATTATTATTGCGACGTTCGGATATTTGTGGTTTCGAGATTAAATATTTTATACGTCGACGGTTTGCTAATTAAAATTACACGTACAGGTACCCCACGCCGCTGGGACAAAATGACGATATATTTGCGGTGTGGCTGGATTACATGTATGCTGGTTCGGTGTTTTGTTTTCGGTATCCCGACAACCCGTGGTATGTCTATTTGAATTATAATCAATTCGCTCTATTTGTATATTATAATACAAGCTCTTCGCACCGCTCCGATTTCTCTCTCTCTTTAATATATATATATATATAATAGTATAATCGATACCTTCAAAACATTCGCTGGAATCAAAAATCCCTATATACCAAATACCATGAAAATTGGTTGAGCGGTATAAAAGCGCATAAGGTACAAAATAATCGGAAAAACAGTCATAAATATAAATAAATAAATAAATAAATATATATATATATATATATAAAGAGAGAGAGAGAGAAAGAGTGGTAGGGAGACACACACACATACCTGTGGGAATACATTTTCATTAATTACGTTACGTTTCGGTTGGATTTTAAAAATATTCGACTATATATAATATACCGCCCGTATTATGCATTTAAATGGTATATTCTTGTTTACATTATGTTGTAACCGCCAATATTCGTTAAAAACATCGTGTCGTGTCCGTGTATACGTAATTCCATTTGGCGCAATTGATTGTACGTATTCAGACAAACCGAACAACCTCCCCCCCTCCCGCTTGTCCGGAAAACCCGTCATCCGGTACGAAACGATCGTTGTATCCATTTCGTACGTGTTAATCGCTTAAACGTTGTTGCTTACGTTCGTCGACGTGACGTTTTTCAGCTCGCCCGTACTAGTGATGAACAAATGATACGACCGACGTGTACGATCGGTTTGTATTCTCCGACCGTTTCCGCTCCAAATTACGTGTATTCGTCTCCCGTCGAAACCGTACGTTCAGGATAAAATCGTTCCGTCCGTATTTCCGCGTACAACGCACCCATCCAGGTACCCTAAACGAAGGAAATGCCGAAAGCGTTAAAAAAACGCCGATCTAATTGGCGCGTTAAAATTGTGTGTCGCCATCTAGACGAGGCTCGCGAATACCGTTGCCGCGTGGCTACGTAGTCGTTGGCCATTGCCGACGGTGACGCGCACGTGGTCGTTCAATTTACCGATTGACGTTACGCCGATCGTGTTCGTACTCAAACACGAATCGTACGTATATTAGTGCACCGGATATAGTGACGACGTCACGCGCCATCGCCAAATAGAATCTAGCTACGGGGATTCCGCGTTTTTGGGGCTCCGTCGTCAGCCGCACAATAATTTTAAACTTTGCGCGATGGTGAAATTAAAAAATCGAAAAGCCATCGAGGCTCACTTTCGTAACACATTTTAGCCGAATTCAGTAAAATTTCGACGTTCGGCTACGTATGTACAACGTTTCAAGTTTAAAAAACGCGGTCACCTTCGATAATATCGTGCGGTCGACGTTCAACCGTGAATATAGGTACGTCGGAAACGCGACGTTTTATTACGGACAAACAACGATCTCGGGTGCCGAACGTGTGTCGGTCGAAATACGGAATAACGCGTCGAACGTCGACGGCGTGTCCTGCAAATTTTGTTTCGATTCTTCATTTCGGCGACTGCGGCGTACTGACGGGACGTATAACGCGTAACCCAAACGCTTTTACCGTCTTAGGTAAGTAATCGTATTATAAGTAGTTGTATACGTTTTCGAAATTCATTATGGGGTTATTATTAGTTTTAGGTAAACTCCGTTTACGTTGCCCGTAAACAGAACCGGGGACGCGAATATAATTTGTTCGGAACGAGTATTGAATATTTAAGATAGAAAACGCTATTTTTCATCTTGAACATACGTTATTACTTACGCTCGTTAGAAAATAATAATTATCTACAACAATGTTTGTACGATACGAATTTAACGTTCAACACGCAAACGGTTATATTTGTAGGCGTGTAGCCGTTTGTTCGGATCGGATATTTGAAATAAAGAAATAGTATACAATGCGCGCTAGTAAATCGTAGGATAGAGCACATTTTTTATTTCATTTGGCTCGAAGCGAATTGAATTTATAACGAGGGTGTACGAACGAAGGAAGACTCCCACATATTCGACTCGCCCCGGTACTGGTCGAATACATTACGATTGAATTTAAACGCTCCGCTTAATTGTACGTTGCGAAACTATCTGTCAAGGGTCCGCCAAGTCCCGAATATTATTAAAGGTGACTCGTAGCTAAACACTATTTTATAGTTCGTAATCGATCGCATTCGTACACCCGGATCGTTGAAATCCAATTGTGAAAGCAATTTCTTATTCATGTTCGTAATATTATTAAAGTAATAGATTTTTAAAAGTTCACTCATTCGGTACATTAATGACTGAAACGCATTGAACTTTATAAAAAGACGTCGCGAGTGCAGCGTAGAGAACTAATTCGTTTAAGAGCGAAATAATTTTTAAACGACCGAATTCGTGTTTATGCGTAAAAAAGGAGAACCGTCGAATCCATAAAAATGGAATATATTTATTTTTAAAATCGTAATATAAAAACATAATTCTTTGGGAATTACGTAGTTTATTTGCAAAACCTGTGTAAACAGTTTTTGAAAACTCGAATGCAATTTTATTTACATTGGTGAACTTTACTTTTAGCGTTTACACTAACAAGTACGATTTGGCCTCTAATAATACTCTTTTAGTCGATAATCGATAAGTAGGATTTTTGCGACGAAATGATCGTTTTTGTTATTTGTACATTTATAAATTTCAACAAAATTCCAAACGATAATTCTATTGCACGATATCATAGAGCGATAGTCGTGCGATGAAAAATTGGTACGAAATAACTATAAATGTAATTTGTTTCGACCGTTACGTTTAATTACTTTACACTAATTGTTGAGTGTCCGACAAAATAATTATACATTATTTATTATAACGTGTCTACCGTGTTCACGGTATAATAATAATAATTTATCGTAAAACTCCACGAAGTAGACCATTAATGAAATGGAAAATTCGGATACGCGTATTTAAAAACCAATTAAACGTTTACCGTAATCGAACCAGAAAAAATGGCGTAATTTTCGTATTCGTATTCAACGTTCGAACGTAATTACTTTTAGTGGTTCTAAACATAGAACGGACCGTCGGAAATTCGAATATAAATCGACATTCGTCGCTTTATTAACGTCAGCGTGAAATTATCTGGACGAGTATAATTAATAAAATCACGCGGTTCAATAATTTAACAATAACGCGGTTAATCGAAAAAAATCGGAGTAAGTAACGTTTTTTTTTCTTTTGTAAAAATTGGTATTTATACGACAAAAAATAAAAGAAAAATTTGCATATTTTTTTAAATCGTCATAGGTTGCCTAACGAAATAAATTCGAATTCGTTTAATATTTGAGATTACTTTAAAAATATACGATCTATTTATCCTTATTAATTTATATATTTCTAATGTTCCACGTAGTTATATAATGAAATTTAATTAAACCGCTAAAAAACGTTTTTAAAAAAAAAACCTCTATAAATTATTTCTATCGCTGTGTATATTATATATATTATATTTATATACACGTATCGTTTTTAATAAATCCAATATTATGCAATATATTTCACGTACGAAAATATGCGTTTGACGTTTTTATTCGGTTGTAACGAAAATTTAAATTACTTTTATTGCCCCACACTTTGTGCGCGTTTGAAAGGGATACATTTAAACGAGTTTTTGTACGTCAAAGAATTAATCTACCCTGTTGGTCTTCAATCAAATTTGCTCGCGAATTTTTTTGTCGTACCACGTTTCAATTAGTTTTAATCGCGTCGCTCGAGTTTCGTTCAATAACCCGTGTCGACCTAAAAGTTTAAATTGACAAACATTCAAAGACGAGCGACCTAATAGGTAACTTTGTAATTATTCTTTTTGCGCCCAACCGTTGGTGACGGGATTTATCGATTAAAACGTTTCTAACGATTATATTTCGAACGTCGCGCCGCTCGGTTAACCGTCCGGCAAACGAGACAAAGTCGATTCCGCGGTGTTACGAAAATCCTGTTAAAATCTGTTCGCGGTAATTATTAATAACCGTTTATTCTCTCTGGTCCGGCGTTTCTATCGTTATTTATATTCCGGGGGCCCGAATTTTTATGCAATTTCACGTTTGTATGTTATTGATTTAAAATAATTCCAATTTAAAACGTCGGCGGTTCCTAATGCCTCAGATTCTACGGCCAATTTGTTTTTTTGCGTATTTTGCATATTGAATCGGGAACGCGTATTAATTGCGTATTTACGGATACAAGCGTAAAAGTTACGTATTTTACGAATATTTAAAATGTATCGAATATTCGAAATTTAAAAAAAAAACAAAAACGTACAACCCGAAACGTGTTTCGTCTTGTAGGTAAGACAATCGCAACGAAGAAGATATCGAATCGCCTTATCGTTTAGAATATAAGCCGTAGCCTAATATTTATATAGGAATCAAGCGTACGTAAAAAAACGGATAAACCGTGCACTTTGACTTCGACAAGCGTGAACAGCCCATTGCGATCTTTTACTTCGGATTGTATCTAAAATATATGTTCTATTTCTGGACGTTAGTCCTGCTAGATTGTTGGGTATTCCGTTCACCAGTATTCCCTCAGCTTTTATCGGACCAGCGATTTTTCTGAAACTTTCCTTTCCTAAACGATCAGTTTCCTTAACTCTGTTTTCCTTTATGGCCATCTTTCAGATCCATATATATATATATATATAT